>FAPJ01011306.1:2147-14084 GCA_001485985.1 Heliconius ethilla aerotome | reverse complement strand
TAGAAAACACACGAATGATATGGTTATTATGACATTATTTCAGGAAAAGTACATTATTTATTTTTCAATTTTCAAATGTCTTTATTAGGGCTGCCAATCTTACGAAATTTCGTCAGAGACGTCGAGCGGTCCGAGTAATTATTAAACCATTTGTAGAAAACTCTTCTATTTCTAGGAAAAATATTTATACAAAAGTAAAGTAAAAATTATGTACTAAAATTTTAAATAATTGAAGATCTCTTATAAATAAAAAATTAAGTAAATAAATAAAAGTGCTACAAAAACAGAACAAAGGCTTAATTAATTTATGATGGCTAAAATCTTTTACCCTAGACACAAAACTTTAAGTTTCAAACAACAATAAAAATTATAAAGCTTATTCCTGTCAATTCAATTTATACTTTATTGGCAACATTGATGATTCAACAATTAACATTATCTATAAACAATAGTTATTGTTTTAAAATTGAAGTAAAAAATATATTATAATTATTAATATCAAGAAACAAACCTATAGAGTTTAAAATCTAGTTACGTAATATATAGTTATGTGCTAAGTATCTAATAGCTTGTTTTAATTGATGACCTATTTTTATTTATTTTTAATAATATTAAATATCTAATAAACTACCTTAACGCTGTCTATACTTAATGTTAAATATTTGTAAAGAAGATAATTTTATAAATGAAAACTAAGTAATTGTATTAGCAATGGAAATTGATATATTAAAAAAATTTTTGCCTTCAAGATTAGTTGAAGTATTAGAGAAGGCTGGTATCAGTACACTGAAACAGGTAATATTACATTCTCCTTGGGATATTAAAAAGGCCACAAAACTATTAGATGATGATATATTGTTACTGAAAAGTATTGTAAGTCGGTATTGTTGCCCTATTAGTTTAACTTGTGACAAGTTACAAGAAGAAACTTTAAAAATTCAAACTGGATGTACAGGCATTGATAATATTTTGGGAGGAGGTTTCCGAAAAGGTATAATTACCGAAATTTATGGAGAAAGTGGTTCAGGAAAAACACAAATAGCTATGCAAACTGCTGCTCATTGTGGTGTGGATGGAAGTGTTATTATATGTACAGAGGATATATTCCCTGTGAATAGATTCAAGCAAATATGTCTGAAATTTCAATATAATTCAGAAAATGATTGTGGTAATAGTGTTTTCATTGAACATGTGACAGAGGCCCATGAATTGCTAGGATGTATCAGAGTACGCTTACCATTATTACTAAGTAAAAGAAGAATATCTTTTATAATCATAGATTCTGTGGCCGCTCCATTTAGAAGTGAATATACAAATTTAGTGCAAAGAGCTGAAGAACTAAGAGAGCTTGCAAATATTTTACTAAATATAGCCCAAGAACACAATCTAGCTATTATTTGTATAAATCAAGTAACATCAGCGTTTGATGGCTCTGATAATGTATTACCTACATTGGGGCTTGTATGGTCTAACATGATTTCTTGCAGGTTAAAATTAAGAAAATTATCAGAAACTATTGAAATTGGCGATTGTCAACAAAATGTTAATTTAAGAGAGTTAACTGTTATGTATGCTCCAGATTTACCAAGTGGCAGAAGTACAAACCTGTTAATATCAACTAATGGTGTAGAAGATGTAAAATGACATGCGAACCCAAAAACCAATTTTTTATTTTATATTATGATAGCTTATTTAATGTGGGTATTTTTTCGCCCCCACTGGTCGAATGGAAATTCCATTGAAATCATTAACTTTATAAAATGGAATAGCCAATATAAGATGTCGTCGAATCATCATCTTAATGTGTGAGTTTATTACTCAGAAAAATCTCTTAAAAACAAGCCAAGACCACAAAAAGCCGTCCGAAGTAGAATCTAAAACACCGTAAATCGGAAGTTAATTGCCCAACTTAAATATGATCTTCGTTAATAGTTATTATAATTTAATACTCTATTTTTACAAGCTTTTATTTACTTTCACATGTCCCGTTGTCTGTAATCAAATCTTGCAAGTTAAATTTGATCCACTTCTCGGTTTCCGATTGAGCTGAAATTTTGCAGGCATGTATAAATCGGATGAACATGCGATATTATTATGACACAGAACTGCATAATTATACGACATAATTGTTTGATTTATCTTGACGAGTACTTTGATACTAAATGGTAACCAGAGTCTGATGATGGAACTGGAAGGTGGCCACAGGAACAAAGTAAATAAAAGACACAATACGCAATAATTGAGCTCTCACTCTATCAAAATGTAACACGCGTTTATTATTTATATAGTGTTATATTTCTTATCAGAGGTAATTTATTTCTAACTTTTTAGTTCATTTTATTAACATATAATAAAAACTTGTTCTTAAAAAAAATGATTTTTTATTTTATTCCATACATATTTTATTTTACCGTACCGTACTATACTATTAACAATCTGTTGACTGTTTGGCAATTTGTTTTTTATTTTAAGGTTATTTCCTTTTTGAATATGTCAATTGTCATATTTAAATTCTGAAAGTTGGAAACAAAATATTGTTCATTTAATGTTTTTTTTTAATTTAAAATGGAAATGAAGTTAGAATATAATACTTGGACATTTATTTGTATCCTAAGTTGATGGAAATGAATTCCAATTTCTATTACATTAGAAGGATAACCTTTCTTACAACTTTTAGGGTAAGATATTAATTTTTTATTTAATAGTAAATGTACCATATAACTTTCTTTTAAGGTTTTTATAATATCCAAGTCAAATATTTATCGTTAAAATAATATTTATTCCAACATCTTGTAAAAAATAGAAATATTTCATGTAATTCAGAAAGTATATCTATTGACATATTCAAAAAGATGGAAAGAAGACAACTTTTTTCGACAAGTTGATCTAGTAGTATAGTTTTTAATAATTTTTTTTTTTTTATATGCGAGCGTAAATGTATATATACAAATATATATATGGATATATTTGTATGTATATAAATGTATATAAATGTTTGTATATATTACTATATTGTCATACACATTTGGCACTTGCACCAATAGACCACGAAAATTTTTAGCTTTTCTCACACCCTTGTCAACAATGTAACCAGTTTTTGTAATTATGTGTGCAATGATGTGTAATTTCCCATTATTTTATTTTAGAAATACACTGTAAAAAATATATCAAGACCCAAAAGAATAAAAACAAAATTAGACATGGAGGCTAAGTGTAGAGAAGATCCACTTGTGATGAAACTAGATACTCCAGAATTTCACAATATATTTTCAAATGAAGTTCTTGATTTGAAAAAGATCTTTGACAAATATCAATATGAAATAAGAATAGCTGGTGGAGCTGTGCGGTATGTTGCAATATTCTTTTACAATTATATTAAGAGATAAATAAAAAATGGCATTTATATTATAGGTTGACACTGCACCCCATATATTAGAGTAGCCAGATAGCATTCAGTATTAAGATATTCCATTTTCTGCTTTTCTTAGACCTGTATGTGGAAATTACTGCTGAATTTTGGTCTTGATAGAATAGGGAAATAAAAATAATACCCTAGAGTGGGATTTAAACACACAACTGTAGCTTTTTAGATGACAGACAAATGGTCTATGTATATATATTATCTTTAATTATTAATTTAGTTTTAACACTATTTTAGAGATCTATTACTAGGACAACAAGCTAAAGATTTAGATTTTGCAACTACTGCAACACCCCAGCAAATGAAAGAAATGTTCACAACTGAAAATGTACGAATGATTAATTTGAGTGGTGAGAAGCACGGAACAATTACGCCTAGAATAAATGACAAGGAAAACTTTGAAATCACAACACTACGAATTGATATGGTCACAGATGGTAGACATGCTGAAGTTGAATTTACTAAAGATTGGAAATTAGATGCCAATAGACGAGATCTTACAATTAATTCGATGTTTCTAGGTATTTTTGATACTTCATTTGTTTGATAAGAAAATATTCAGTTGAAAATAATAAACATTAAAAAAAATATTTGCAGGATTTGATGGATCTGTATATGATTATTTTTATGGCTTAGATGACCTTCAGAAACGGAGAATAGCATTTGTTGGAGACCCCGATGTAAGGATCAAGGAAGATTATTTAAGAATTATGAGATACTTTAGGTTTTATGGAAGAATTGCTGATTCATGTGATAACCATGATGAGTATACCCTGAATATTATCAAAAATAATGCAGATGGCTTGCAAAATGTGTCTGGAGAGAGAATTTGGATGGAATTAAAAAATATATTACAAGGAAATTTTGCTGGCAACTTACTAAAAACAATGTTGAGTGTTAATATTGGACAACATATAGGTTGGTAATCTAAAAACTTTAGGCAGGGATGTTTGTTTTAACTTCACTCTTTATTCCACCAAAGCAAGGCAGTTAGGTTATGTGGAGTGGCAGAACTCTATGCTGCAATTTGTACCAAAGCAGGGAAATATAAATAAATGTAAATCATTCTCCTGAGAGAAGACAAGAATCCACAACGGACGTCATCCATGTATTGTGTTTGGAAACAAAAGTTGCACCAGGCCATTATAGTGTAAATGGATGATTCTTTTTTTGTTTCTAATAATAATTTAACTTGAAAAATTATTTCAGGTATACCCAATTGTAATATGGAGGAACTAAACAGTTTATTAAAGAGAAGTAAACATTTAAATTTACAGCCAATGAGTTATTTAGCTGCACTACTATACAATATAGATGATGTAACAGTGTTACACAATAGGTTGAAATTTTCTAGCTATGATAGGGATATGGCATATTTCCTTGTAGAAAATAGAAATGAAAAGACTGGCTCTAGACCTTTATTGTGAGTTACAATGTTACCTTTTGCTTACTAATTTTTTAATGTACTTTTTTTAGCTTTACCCTATCTTTATATAATATTAGTTATTGTATGTGAGGGTCACTCTTTTAGAACACAAATTTTCTATGAAATTATAATGTTTACAGACCTTATGAAAAATTAGTTTTCAATACTAAAATAAAACAAAAAGATGCTGTGGATTATGTAAAAGAAGTCCTAACATACAGAGGTGATGAAAAACTTCTAAATGAGTTTAACAATTGGGAAATACCTAAATTCCCAGTGAATGGTAAAATATTAAAAGAAAGTGGGGTTCCTCCAGGCAAGATGTATGGACCTATTATGATTAAACTGAAAGATTTATGGATTGAAAATGAATATAAACATAGTACAGAAGACTTAGTCAAAATAATACCAAGTGTTGTTGAAGAATTTAAACGGAAATAAATAATTTTATATAAATATTGTTTAATTTATTTTAAGTATTTTATACTTACATAGGTTTTGTTTTATATGATTTAAATAAAAAAAATTGGGAAAATTTACATACATTTTCATGTATTTTTCATGCTTCAAATATATATAAATATTGCCAATTTTACAACTTTAAAAATATATAACTTATATAAAATATTTAAAAAAGCACTATCATAATGCTTGGAGAATTTATTATGTGTTCTTTGGTGCTGTATATGGTTCATATTTGTTACAACCATCATCATCATCTTTATGTTCTATAAAACACCTCTTGCAGAACAGATACTTGCAGCCAAGACAGCGCATATTAGCATCTTCATTACATATCTCACAAAATGGTAGTTCCTCAATACCAGTGTCACATATTTCACTTTCTTCTAATGTTACCTTTGCTTTCGCCTATTAAAAATATTTAATTATTATTTAATATAATATTTAAGATTGTCATGGGACAACATGTTAATACTGTAGTTATTAATTCAGGTTCCACTCAGGGGAATGATTTTTTTCATTTCCCTTCTCTGGTAGATGGGCAAGTGCAGCATGAAGTTCTGCCACACAACACACCTCTCAATAATGGTGAATAGTGGGGAACAGAGTGTTTTATCACTAGTTTCCCTCTGCTTACCCTGCTATATGCGGCATACAACATGAAGCTAAAAAAATATAGTATAAAATGATTGAGGCTTACTTCTTCAATAATTTTTCTTAACATTTCATCTTCATTGTTTGAAATAATATTGTTGTCAGCAGTTGTGGTAACTGTCTTTTGCTCAGATGTACCTTTTAGGTTTTCCAACCTTTTCTCTATATCACTTACTAAACCATCAAATTCATTTGAGTAATTGGACTCTATTTTGGCCTGATCCAAATATTGCTTGAAAAGATCATCTGCTTGTTCTTGATCTGTTCTTAAGTCTGGTTTTGGTAATGATGCCTATAAATAAATAAAATCAAATAATTTTTATAAATGTATATTTTCATTTCTTCTCTCTGGTGTTGAGGCAAAGCTTGGCATTGAGTTACACCACTCAACACGCAAAGCCTCCAGAATTTTGGAGGAAAGTGGGGAATGAGAGTGTCTTAACACAACGTTTCTTCTGCCTACTACAGAATACAGAATACAGTGTAAAGACTATAAATAAAACATTCCAAAAGTTGATTAAATCTATTTTCTTAAAATCAAACCATACACAAACATAATGAGGTCATCATGGAGCATTGGTACAACATTCAACTATAAATACATAGCTCGTAGGTTTGATTCAACTACTTTGATAGAGGAAAAACACAAAATTGAGGTCCATCATTTAACACACAATATCTCAATAATCAGGTGGTAAATGGGGAATGAATAAGCTTGACACTAGGTTTCTTCTTCTTACCCTGGTACAGGCAGGATACAGCATGAAAGTATGAATAAAGACATTTTGTATTTAACATAAAGTACCTTAGATGGAATTTCTGATGTAGGTAGTCCTTTCAAATTTGCTAATCTAGCAGCTATTTCAGCATCTGATGTTGAAGGTCTTTCACCTTTTAAATTTTGCAAACGTGCAGCAATATCATCAGTAGTAAAAATCACAGAATGTTTTTTATTGTCCTTTAACTTTTGTAATCTGTCATATATTTCTTTCTCAGAACTATTGGCACATTCAGAGTCATTATTCATTGAAGGATTAAAAGCATTAACTCTTCTATAAATTAAACATTTATATAACTATCATATTACTTATGTAATAAAATTATTGTTTTAAGTAAAAAGTACTTACTTGTAATACACATCAGGAGGATTAACTTTATTTGGTTCATTGGAGTTTGCTGTCCGTGAACATTTAATACATACCTGAAAAACAAATATGGTAAAAAACAAAAAAAACTTTTTATTATTAAATGACCAATTAGAAAATACCTACTTTTGTGTCAGAATTTGTCTTCTTCAAAAAGATTTTATGGTTTAAGCATTTTGAACAGTAACTAAAACCGCAACTAGGGCATCCCTTCTAAAAAAAATATGATGATAAAACATTTTTCGAAGTTTAAATTGAAAGTTTATAGAAAACAAACGTTTAAAAATTACTTCAGGACGCAGTAGAGAAAATGATTTTGAGCACGTATTACAAGCCATAAATAAGATCTGAAGAGTAAATAAATAACTAAAACTTCTTTTGTATTTGGTTTGTTTTTAAATTTCTTATTTTAATAAAGATGTGTCATTATTTATGTCATGACGTCAGCTGTCCAATTTTGACAGCTTAACTGATAAATCTGACAGAAGCGTTCAGAAATTAACAAGTATCTTTTATACACATGCTTTCTGTCTCGGTGCGCGTTTTCCCGCTCATACGTACAATATGGATGATGATTTTTGGCCGCCATAAAAGCAGACTTTCGCCATTTTTGCGCATAGTTCACTCGGGAAGAAAGTAATCAAATGTAAGAAATTTCCTGAATTTTAATCTGTACAACCTACTGCTGCTAACTCCAGAGTGACCACAATCTATTGGCAGGTACTTCGATTCGAACCGGTCTTGACGACAGTTGTCTGATACTCATTTTAGTAAAAGAACAGATATTTCAATATTTATTGTGATTATCATGATCTAAATTAAATAAATGTATTTATAATGCTTTGTAAAAAAATCTGAGTTCTACGTTTAATGGAGAAAAATTAAAGTTTATCTGTGATCAAAATTATATTTATTACAATGAGCTTTGAAATACATAAAATGTACATTCGGTGGTTAAGAAGAGTTTTGTCTATGGTCATTTTCCACCCATTAGGCTATTCATGCCACTGGAACCTTGCTGCAGCTGTCTCATCATATTGTGGAGTCCAGACATACCACCCATTTGTTGTAAAATTCGTGGATCCATCATTTTTGCCATCTGCTGATTGAGTTTAGCCATTTGGGTTTGATTAACATTTTTGGCCATATCTCCACCCTTAAATAATCCTTTAATGCCGCCCATTTTCTTTACAACTGCTGCAAATTTGGTATATTGAGCGATAAGGTCTTTAACATCGCGTTCTGTAACACCTGCCCCTTGAGCCACGCGGGTTACGCGTGTAGGTTGTTTGGAGAAAAGTTTAGCACCATCACGGTGATCAAGCTCTCCCTCATTCATGGAATCCATAATTGTCATTAGACGTTTTAGTTTTGCCATAGATTCCTGTTCACTACCTTTTGACATCAAATCTTGAGAAAAACCTGGTATCATGCCCTGTGAATTAAAAAAATATGATATGGCAAGTATTAGGCAAAAAAATAAGATATGGCAAAGTAGCTATATGCAGTTCTAACACAGACACAATTTATAGTTAGTAAAAGTATGTACATAAATATTGTGTTTCATTTATTTAAACAGTTTTGATTAATGATAACAAGCTCATAGCATTTAAAATATCATTAAGTGAATTAAATGCATTACCATAATTTGTGAAAATGGTCCCATCTTCATGATATTTTGGAACTGTTCATACATAGCTCTCAGTGTAAATTGTCCATGTTTCAACTTTTCTAACAGTTCATCATTGTCATCTAATTTTAGTTCATTCACTTTATCCAACAAGCCTTCAATATCTCCCATGCCCAATAACTTATTTATGAAAGGTTTTGTTTTAAATGGCTCAAGATCATCAATGTGTTCTCCAGTACCAATAAATATAATAGGACTTTGCGTTGCAGCTACACTAAAAAATTATCATTGATAATTCTTAAGTAAATTCTTAAGTAAAAATTCAAAATTAAAGATACTTTTGTATGAATGATTAAATGAGTATAAGGCTGACTGACTCAGAAGGCAGCTCTTTGAGAAGAGCTAGCATGAAATTCGACAGTTCTTTTTAATATCAATATCACAATATTATTATAACATACATTGGTATTATTATTATGCATGGAATTGATATTAACACCACATATTTTTGTGTTCTAGTTACAATTTCTGAAAAATTTTTTAGTGGCAAAACTAGAATTGATTATGGAATTTTATTAATACTCGGACTCATACTCTCATCACTACTAATATTTATATATCCTAATAAGTAGATGAAACTAATACTCACGCTGACAATGCTCCTCCTCCCTTTGCATGGCCATCTAATTTAGTGATAATAACCGAACCAATGTCTACCTTCTCTTTAAAAGCTTTAGCTTGACCCTCACAGGCTTGACCAATTGTAGCATCCATCACAAATATAATGTTGTCTGGTTTCTAAAACACATAAATCATATTAATGTTAACTTTATCATTACAGAATGTAGAGGCAGAATACCCAATTCCCAATTGTCCAATTTTCAACACAATACAACAATTTTCAACTCAAATTCAAAGTATATTAAATATTTAAAAAAATTATGTGTGCATTTACAGCCAAACACTGTATCAAAGTCCCACAACTGTCTCAAAGCATTATCTTTTTTTTTTATTAAACATATTAATAATATTAAGTTCAGCAAAAACAATAAAAACTTACAATAGCATTAGCAACTGCCAACATCTCCTCAAACAAGGACTCTTCTTGCTTATGACGTCCACTGGTGTCTACAATAATCATTTCAAATCCCTCCTTTTTAAACATTTCCACACCTGTTGCTGCTATTACTACAGGGTCTACTTCTGTATAACTGTGGGATGAAAAGTAAGAAAATTAGACTTTTCCATCCATTTTTTTATAGTTCTAGTTCTAGTTCTAGTTTCTCTCTGTATCCCACAATCTACAGGGCAAGTCAAAGTCAAATAATGCTGTCACTGTGCACATGCTGTACCATAACAGCTTCAATCAATATTGTCAATAAATAAAAATTTTAACTGTTTAAGTATCCCTACAATAAAAAAGAAATAATAAGCAAACCTTCCATAAAATGGTATTCTGGCTTTTGTACAATTCTGTTTAACTTGATCATAAGCTCCAGCTCTGAATGTATCAGCACAGACAAGACAAGATTTCCAGTTCTTTCTTAGATAATGATAAGCTAGTTTTGTACAGGTAGTAGTTTTACCAGATCCCTGTAGCCCAACAAACATGATCACATTTGGTTTTCCTTTTACTGGTTGATATGGTTTAACTCCAGGATCAACTAGCTGAAAATTATAATAAACATTTGAAGGACTACATAAAAAAATAATAAAGCTTAGGTATAATAAGGAGTATTCGGCATAGGTTCTAAAGCATATATGTTTTATAAAATTTACCTTCACAAGCTCCTTAAAAACTGCAGATTGTATCATCCTTCTTTTGTTAAGCCCCCCAGCCATTTCATCAAAATCAATGACGGCTCGTACATTTTCGCGAAGATTTTTGACTAAACGAATATTAACATCTGCTTCTAATAAAGCTGCACAAATTTGTTTCAACATAGAATTTAAAACCTAAAATAAAAAATCGAATAAGACTAAGAACAATAATAAAACTTTGTAAGGAAACTTATGTTTAGTTATTTACCTCTTCATTGATTATAGTGGCACGACTTAACGACTGCAAAGCAGTTGTTATTTTTCGACCCAAATCTGCTAAAACCATTTTGAATAACTACACCACTTTCCACACTTGTAAACTTGTGTCAGCTGTTATCCCTTAGGAATAAAACTATAACGATTGAAAATATATATTATCATACAAGTTTTGTGACATTTTAAATCAGAGTTAAATGTATAAAGTAGAAATAAAACTGAAAACTCTCATTAAGAGCACACAACTATCAATATTCTAAATACCACGACGATATTTTCCACAATTTCAACTTTAATCATCCGTCGACACGTCAAACGTCAAAGTAGTTTTTTTTTGAGTTTCAGGGACATTCTACGTGATTAAGAAGTCAGTCTATTGAGTAATTTTTTAACACATTAAATATAATTTTATTTTTAGTTTATATCAAGACTTTTTTAACATTTATTTGATATTTTTTAGGTTTAATACACAATTAAAATATATATTTTTTACTTTTACATAATATATCTTTTTGAATACCATTGAAATGGATTGTCATCATTGATACAGACTATATAAAATTAGGAAAACATTTTTCGCTTTGTAATCCGCATCATTTGCTCAGTGTTCCATTTATTGTGTAGTTAATGTAAAGTAGCAAATAATATCGTTTTTGTAGAAATAATACCTTTTTAATTATGGTGAGTCTCATATTGAGAATTACCAACATATAATTTAATAGACCTTAGTACATTCAACATATTTTTGGGTAAAATTAATCTAAAAATACAACATTTTTAGGGTCAAAACCAATCTGGAGGAGGCAGTGGCGGCGACAAAAAAGATGATAAAGATAAGAAAAAGAAATATGAACCTCCAATCCCTACTAGGGTTGGTAAAAAGAAGCGTAAAGCAAAGGGTCCTGATGCCGCTTTGAAGCTACCTCAAGTGACACCTCATACGCGATGTAGGTTGAAGTTGCTGAAACTGGAAAGGATTAAAGATTATTTGCTTATGGAAGAAGAATTTATTCGAAACCAAGAGAGACTAAAACCTCAAGAAGAAAAAATTGAGGAAGAAAGATCAAAGGTAAATAAATAAATGTTAAATTTGTAGACTACCGTAAATATGTTTTCTTTATACTTATTTTTGATAAAGAAAAAAATAGTTTCACGCTGTATC
>FAPJ01011300.1:4222-17520 GCA_001485985.1 Heliconius ethilla aerotome | reverse complement strand
GAAATAAGTTTAGTGGGTTTGCTTTTGTGATTTTTGAAATATAATTAAGAAGTACAGAGTGTCCTATGCCCCCCCCCCCCAGCCCTCCGCCACCCCCCACCAGTACCTACCTACCTCCCTCCCGCTCCAGCTGTACACTGCTTACCGAACCCTACGCTACATTTGACTTCGTAACGTTTTTAAAAATATATATATTTTATTATACATAATATCGATTAAGTAGAAACGATTTAAGTATTTAATATTTCATCGATGTGCGTGTTCCAATTGATTTCATTGCTAATTTGTAGCTGATTGTGAATGAATGGATTATGGATATTCTGCTTCTTACTTGAACCCTCTGTTGTCCGTCCCGGCGCAGTGCCTGGCGTAGTGCCCGGTCACTCCGTCGCGCCGGACGCTTTAATACAACTTGTGTTGGTTCCACTATACATATTGACTTAAGACAAAGTGCCAAGAGACGCAAACATTTCCTAAGTGCAATTCCTTCTCAATTACTGTACCTCTGTGTGTATGTACAATGTACTCGTACGATATAAAGGCGTGTTATATTGCTCAGCCTAAAGTGTTCTCGCGGGATACCCGCGGTCCCGCTGCCATCCCACTGCTATCCCGCCCGTATCCCGCCGAGCGACAGTGAGACGAATATATCGAAAATGTAACACGTAGATTATAATTATGATAACAGCCACGTATATTCTAAATTATGTTTTGTAGTCGATGTGTTGGATTAGAGCGACGGTGTGTGACGTCGCGGCACGCTTGCGCTTGCACGCCGGCCCGCAGTAGGGACAAACTAAGTATAGTATAAAGTTGTTTACCACTCGCCCGAGCGGCGTTAGACGAAAATATTATTTTTCTTAGATCACATTATATTGTATAAGGGTCGTGGAGGGGCGGGGGGCGCCGGGGCCGCGGGCCGCCGCGTCAAAGGATATTTTTTTACAGCGCCGCGCCCTCGCCGCCACGTTGTTATGTTTAAGAGGATATCTATTGTCTATTCCAAGGGTTGAATAACTACCAACACTTTTTTATATTACAATAATTATAGAAATTATTATTGAGTGTGATGTTTTCTTTGTACACTAACCTCCTTTATTTCTTTAAAAATATTTATTCATTATTAGTTCATCAACTTACTACAGTATTGAAATATCTTACCGTGACATTTTTGGGTTCGATTCCCATACGGAATTTAAACGGAAACCGGGTCGGGTCGGAACAGCCCGAAGCAAAGAAGTCGTGAACATTGCGGTTCCGTATCAAAATGAAAAGGGCAAATCCAATAATAAAACAAAATTAATAATGATTACAGTTTAATTTATTAATTAATTTCTTACATGCTTCTTCTTTTTCTTCTTCTTGTTGGAGTGCGCTTCAATAAGATCATCTATCTCTTTGCTATCCTCACCGAGACGCTTTTCTCCACTGAAACGATAAGAGTAAAAAATTAATTATCTTAAATGTATATTACATTTCAATATTATAAATAATATATATATATTTTAGAAAATATATATTTTTTAACATGCTTAGAATATATAATAAACATACATGATATACAAAATTATAAAATTATATTGTAACAAATTGAACATCAAAAATTTCGGCGTTCATTTTCGCCAATCAACACGCAATGCGACCAGACTTCGCCGGAAAGTGGGGAACGGAAGCGTCTTAATGGGAATGGAGTATCTTAACAGTAGGTTCCCATGTCCCTACTCTACTATGCAGCGTGAAGCAACTAAGAGTGAACCAACTTAGAGTGAACCAACTTAGGGTAAAAACACGATTATTGAGAGTTTTAGCAATAATCGAATAAATTATTTCAGTAATTATTATTTCCCTTCCATTAGTTCCGCCAGTGAAAAATATTTCTAATTGGGGCGGTGCACGGAGAAAATAGTGTCCCTGTTTTTTTTATAAAATATCTAATATCTAGTCAAATATTTTTAGAAAAATATTTCTATACATTTTCTTACGATATTTTTCTTTTAAAAAATGTTAAAAAAATATAAATAAATAATTAAGTACCTTTTAACAGAAACAAGTTTAGCATTCCCTGTAAGCGCTTTCCCCCAGTCCAAGTCACTGCCCTTGATACGATACTGCCCTAAATCTTCACCCATTAGACGAGATAACTCTTTCCTTTGCTTTTTCTCTAATTCCTGGCAATAAAAAATATTATTTAATTATTTTTTTGAGTTTCCAAAAAAATGCTATGCTATGCTATTAAATTTAATGTGGATAAAATAATATGATGTTCAAATGCTATCAATATTAAAAACAATGGTTTCAGCATTTAACTTTAAACATTCTATGCAGATATTCCTTCTACATCAAGAAATAAGTTTTAACTTCTCTATAATTACAATATATAGATTTATTTCATCTTATAAGACTGTTAAGTAAATATTTCCAAATCAAACAATTAAACATCAACATAAAAACAATATTTATTCATTAACCAACCAACATAGAAACAACACAAACAACATAAAAACCAATATAAAATACCTTCGCAGCCTTAGACAATTCCTCATTAAGACTTTGTTTCAATGGCGCATCCACTTTCACATCTCCTGTCTTGTCTTCTATACCCATTTCTTTAGCTATGGAAACTTCAAGAATAGAATTTAGCGATGTGTTAATTTTTTTACACGCCTCGTAGAATTTTGCTAAAATCTGCGATCCGGGGAGACCGAGTTCTGCAGCTATGTCGTCTACGTCCTTCATTTGGAAACCCATTGCTATGAAGATTACCTGTGGATTTATAAAGGTTTTAGAGTGAGGTAGTCGTAGCGCAATGGAACTACGTCTAAGTAAACTTGTAACCCCAGTAATCGAATCTTTAAAAAGTAAATAAATCATTTATAGACCCATAAATGATTTATTTACTTTTTGAAGACGATAATGTCTCTATAATAGTACGTCTCTATATCTGTAATATATCTATACTTTGTCTCTGCAGAAATTGAAAGTAATGGTAAAAACAACTTTAATTAAGATCATTTTAATTTCATCGATTTTGAAAAGAGCAACTGTTGAGTTTCTTGCCGGCTCTTCTCAGCAGAACTGCCTTCTGAGCTAGCTGAGGTAGCTTTGTCAAAAATGCTTGCAAAAGTCTATTTGAGTAAAGAATATTTTGAATTAAATTTAATTATTTTACTTCTTCCCACTCTGGTAAACAAACGCGCGGAGTTGCGGTCCGCCACACAACGAGCAATGTCTCAAAAAAAAGGCGGTTAGTACACATTGACAGATACAAAATACAGCGTTGAGGTTCAAAATAAATTTAACCTACCTGTTGCACTGCATCCAATTTAACAGATACTTTCGTATGAAACACTATATTAGCTATAGGGTTGAGTAGATCAGTGATAAGACGGTAATCAGCTTGTTGTCTACAGTAGGCCTCAATGCGGGCGAGGTCGTGACCGGAGAGATGTTGCTCTATCACTTCTTTTGTTAATACTGAAATTGAAACAAAAGTGTAGATAAATAAGTATATTTTCCACTACTATTTGCAGCTTCACGCTATATCCTGCATTCAGCAGGGTAGGCAAAGGGAGCCTAGAGTTAAAACACTCCTCACTTTCCGGCAAATTCTCAAGGTATTGCGTAGTTATAATTTTATATACTTTTAATATATATAAAATGAAAATTTATCCAATAAATAGTTTCAAAAAGATATCCAAAAAATACTAATAGTCATTAAATAAAAATATTGACTTAAATAAAGATATAACGGCTTAGTGGCTTGCGGTTTTCGTTATGATATAGCTCAAGAGAATTTAATAAAAAGAAACTATAGAGAAAAATATAAGGACATAATTCTATTAAAAGTGTCACTCACCTGGTTTATTAACAGAGACGTTATCATTCAACAAAGCGGAGAGAGCCAGCGCGGAAGGCAGAGAGCGGAAAGCGCGTGGCAGGAGACGGGAGAAGCGGAGACGGAAGTCACTACTGTAGGCCACCAGCCAGGAGGAGGGCTGGACACCACGGAGCATTATGCAGGAATGCTCGTTCGTTATCTCGTTAGGTTTTTGACTGGGAAAAAAAATTACATATGAAGTGGAAAAGTTTCGTATTTTTCGCCACCGTCAGCTAAAAACAAAACAGACGATGTGCTAATTAGGAAATAGTCGTATTGAGTAAGACTATTTCAATGTAGTATGTAATATTTATTCGATCACTATACTTCTATAAATTCATAAATAAAAGTTATAAGACAAAATTACTTTTAACAAAATAAGTCAATCAAAATTTTAACTACATGTAAACACCATGTTTTGTCTACCAGAATGAAAACGAAAATAATATAAATATAATTATTTTCCTTGTATCAGAGTCGAACCCACAAATATCGCACAAAATAGTATCTATATAATTTAAGCCATACGCACACACAACAAAATAGGCAGAGGCAACCTGGGAACCTATTACTTATTGGGTGGATCTCTGAGTTGCGCTTTACCTCTTTATTAGAAGATAGTTGCTAGAAATATTTCATTTCCCCAAATGGAAATCGAACCCACAACTCCGTTATAATTACCGTTTACAGTCCCTTATGCCCGTGCCACGACGGCCAAATTATAAAATAATATATAAGTTTAATACCTCAAATACACTGGCACATATTTCTGTGACTTCCAAAACTTCAACAAATCCTCTGTAAGACCGAAACTAGTCCCCAAATAGTCTAAATGTTCCGCTTTCACTTCCGTCAATCGTCTTAATAGCGTTGGTGGTTTTGATCTAAATAGAAAGAAGTTTTTTTAATATATAATAATAAAATTATAACTAAATACACATAACTTACTTAAATTTAATTTAAAAATAGCAATTTATATCATAAGCTTTTCATTACAATTGAGGAAAAATGGCGATTCGACACTAGTTTGTAAAATTTTGAAAATTTGTGAAATAAAATAAAACGTATTTTTATCATACAACTACTAAACATAATTACTTAAGAATTTCCATACAAAAATACATACCTAGGCACTATACTCTCCGTCTGCAAGGATTCATTCTTTCTGTTTTTGTCTGGATCATCATCTTCACTCATAGCCTCGTCCAAACATGGTATCTCACCGGAATAGTACGCAGCTAACTGCTGTAGGGCGCGTTTACCATAACCCATCTGAGAAAGGAAGGAAATTATTTATTATTATTTTTTATTTAATTCGAGACTGTAAGCACTATCGTTGTAGGTTCGATTTCCTTGAGGGGAACTAATCTACTCTCATTCATATGCTCTGTAAGACAAACTGCAGCATTGAGTGCAAAAAGCGGACGGCAGAATTTCTTATATTCGAGATACAGCGTGAAGTAAGAAAACAAATATTATATTGAAATTTAAAAAACATTTTCTTGGATATCAAGGATCTAATAATAAAAAAAATCATACCCTTTGATAAGAAGGGTGGGTAGCTATCCTAACTATCCTCGCCCCAGATAGTTTAGGGAAGTCTTTGTCCCCAAACTGTTCGCAAATGTTCCACGGGATGAGATCGCCTGCCGCTTTTCTCCCACGCCCTAAGCTATCTTTTACTGATCTGTAAAAAAGTTTTAATAAGTTAAGCTTTTTTTATTTTTATGTTTGTGCATCTATCTCTTTTAGATGAGGATAGACTGAGATTTTAAGAGAAATATGATATTTTCTTTCTTAGATAGAGGAAATCAAATTTTAAAATTCAGGAATCATCTATATTTTTCATAAATAACATTTTTGAGTTTGTAATTTTTGTGTAATTAGAATATAGAACAATAGAACTTAGTGTGCAAGTTATATAGCATTCATAACCCAACTGCACCACAATGACAATAACTTTAGAAAAAAATACCAAAAAATGAAGAAAGAGTATTTTGAATATTATATTTTATTTTTTTATACATTTCTTAATATTATTCTGTTCTTAATGTATAAATAATATCCAAGATAACCTAAACCTAAATTAAAGTTAAAGAGTTAAAGAAAAGTTAAAGTTAAGAAAAAGTTAAAGTTAACCTAAATATAAAAGATATAAATCTACCCAATAACTACTTACTTGTCCGACAAGTTCCCTTCCAAACACAGTTGTATGACGCACAGTACTTCTGGCATTGAAGTGGACCGAGGTGGAGTGGGCGCTAGTAGTACGAACAGACAATGAGCTGGTGCATCTGCCAGGAGTTGCAGGTCGTTTGGACTGTTCTATATAAATTATATATAATTGAATGTTAATGCAGTCTCTAAATGAGCGTTTTTAGCAATCTTTGGATGAAGGAAAATTGCAAATATATCTTTATAGATACTCTAACTAATATATTGTAACAAGTGTATAAGATATCTCACGTAGCTAAATAAAAAAACAGTAACCCCGCTTATTAGGGTAGCCAGAGGGAACTGTTAAGACATTCCTTTTTCCTCTACGCAAATATTTTTCAAGACATTGCGTATTCAGTGGCGAAATTCAACATTGCAGTTTGTTTACCACAGCAGGAAATAAAAAAAATAGTGTTAACTGGCAGAATTTCGTCACTAAACTATGTAACAGATTTAGATGAAACAACAATAATATAGCTTACATATCAGAACAACACAGACAACAATTTATGTAAAAATTTTGTATATTTCAGCTATAATATAAGAATAAGTTTAAGCGGGAGACTTATATCAGAGGAGCGAGTTCAACCATTGCTCCGTTAGGTCTTTACCCACCTTATAATGACTAGCAACGTATATCGCCACCAGTCTGTGAAGGAACGCCTCAGCAGCTTTATGGTAACAGAAGAGCGCGTCCCTATTAACGCGCAGCAGGTCGCAGGAGGCGGGGGGCGGGGCGCCCGCGCCTGGGGAGGGGGAAGGGGACTCTAAGCACAGCAGCGAGTTCAGCCATTGCTCCGTTGAATCGTTGGTACGATAACGGATTGGCTCTTCTAGTTTTATCTGGGGATGAAATGTTTGGTTATGTTGAGCGCCTAATGTGAAACTTACGACTGAGAGAGAAGATGAAAGCTTGCCAATATAACCCTGTACAGTACGGTCGACGAGCCGTGGCCGCCCTGAAGTTAGGCTTTCTGAACTTTAATTAATTAATTAAAAAATAAACATTTTACAAGTACCAGAACAATAGTACTCACAGGAGCCGGTGCATTATGATCGCTTTGCAATTTCGCAAACAATTTCAAGGACAAAGCGCGTCCTGTTCCTTCATAGCCTGACACTGTCGAAGATAGTAACGCTAGGGGAGCTTTTGTGGCGGCCGCTGTTACGTGTTGAAGCGGGATGGCGGCTGCTTCGTCCACAAGTACCAGGTCAGCCGCAGATAGGAGGGAGTGGTCGTCTGGAGTTATGTACTGGAAGAATTATATTAGTTATTATATACATTATACCTGTATGATGAAATCGATTTACCATACCATATTACATGTACGAAATAAAAAAAAACCTCACTTGTACAGTTTGCCTTGAATTCCTAGCAATATTAATTCTAACAATCGCCTTCTTAAAATCTGGATTAGTTGACCTAACAATATTATAATCAATGTGTTCTTGGTACAAGCAGGCGTCAAGGCCTTTTAGTACGAATTCAAATAACGTTATTAAGTTTTCCGGGTGGGGTGAAGTGACATATATGTTGACGTAGCCCAGTGATACTGCAGCTGCTATGGATAAGCCGAGGCAAGCTGATTTACCTCTGCCTCGAGCGGCTGTTAGGCAGTGGGGTGGTCTGCAAATTAATAAATTGGTTTAAGAAACTAAAAAAACATACTTAAATTTGTATTCTTGATATACTGGTGAGCCTCTTTAGTATTATAAATAAAAATATCTCTGTATGGCGAATTTTAATTATTTCTACTGCATAAAGACCACAGCCAAAAATAATAATTTGGCAATAGTGGATGCAATTTATTAAATATTTTTACATTTTTAAAGTGTTAATAGTGTTCGATGGTAAATAAGAAACATAGGTTCAAGTCTCATTATTTTAAATTTTTTATACATTTTCAAAAATATAAGTGTGAACCAAACACTATAAATTGTTTAAAAGATGTAAACTATTTACACTATAGAAATTAAAAATCAATTTAAATAATCATAAAAAAATCTTACCTAGACTGTCTATCAGCAAGTGTATTTATAAGTGCAACCAATGCAGTTGCTTGATCATAAGTTCGACATAAAGCAACCAGTGGACCCGCTGGTGGAGTGTCTGACAGTGAAGACACTAATTCTACTAGTTTTGGGTTCACTTTCTGAAATAATAAGTGAAAAATTGATTTATAGGTGTTACACTGTAAATTGATACTTTACACACCAATTTAACAATTTTACACATGAAAATAATCATTTTACACTTAAAATTTGTACTTTAAATATTTGAAAAACAACTTACTAAAAAGATCTCTTACCTCTGGAATAGAGTCCACTGGTTCTACCTGGGCTGTCTTAGAAGATATGGGCAGAACATTTAAGGCATCATCTAACACTAAGCATCTTGGATTGTCGGCCAAAGATAGCAAAAAACGCTCATTGAATCTATTCACTACTGTATCATAAGCTTCAGTTTTAAACCTGGAAAAAAAATACGAATATTGAGAAAAATCAAAAAGTCTGTTTGTTGAATGTGCAATCACATGAACACATTAATCTCAGAAACTAGCCCATTTATTAAGGAAGACTATAATAAATTACAACAGATTAATAGTTTCAATGTAACCCAACGTATTTGTCAGAGTTAGAGTTACCTGGGGTACTTAAAATACTATAACTAAGAGTTGAAACATGTGTCATACACAGCTCTTGATACAAGTATACTCTACCTTGAATGCACATCCATAGTTATAGAATGCAATTGTCTTAATGAATCCATGGTTTTTAACAAAAATATTATAAGACCACCTCCTTCTACAGTTTCTATTGTACGGGCCATCAAATTTGGTGTTAAAGCTTCAAAATCCTAAAATCATAATTTCTATTATAATAATTACATATATTACAGATACAGATCAGAGCAAAAAATAAAAACTTTACAATCTATTTTGACAACAATTGATCTAAGTTTCTCTGCCATCATCTATTTTTTTCCTTAACTCTTAGCAATGTTATATCTGAATTTAACATAAGAACCAAGGCATTATGATATGATAGATACTTATTATATATAAAAACAAATACAGTAGTAGTAGCCATCACGTTGTTGTATTTGTAACGTGACATGTGATGTTGTTGTATTTGTAATTGCCACTTAAAGTAATGAATTATTTTTATTTATCAGCTCTGAAAGACCACCACTTATTACACAATACTATGTATTTGGGCTTTAAGCAAAATACAGTGTCAGGATTAAGTTTTCTCTGCCTAAAATGATTTATATGAAATACAATGTAAATATGAACAAAAAAAATATTATACTACTAACTTGTAACACACAAACTCCATAAGTTTGGCCAAGCATAGCATGACTTTCAGAGTAATATCGACCATGTATAGTTGTGGCCACTCTAAATGCATCAAATAGAGATTCTTCTGACACTTCCAATTTTCCAGCTGCTATCTTTTTAGCTCTTTTACGACCATGACTATCAAAAAAGTAGTAAGTATATAGTATATAATAGGAAAAAATGAAAAAGAAAAGAGAAAGCTATTATAACTTACTTGCTTATAGCTTCATCTTTATTTTTATAGCACCACAATACTGTTGGTCTAGCTTTTACAGTTGATTTTACTAGCATGTCATATAATATAGGTACCTAAAAGTAAATATTAATTTTCTGATACATATTTTTATACAGTTAAATAAACATTTTCGATTAAATATAAAAAACAACATACTTGATCTCTGCTCTTGTCTCCAACCAGCAAGATCATAGTACGATGACCAAGTTTGACTCCATTCTCGATCATAACCCGTATACGATTATCTATTTTTTTCTTCACCATTTTGTAAATATTAATAAAACTTTGTTATACACTAGTAATATTTACTAAAATATAACCTAAAACCGCATGTTTATCTTCAAATTCACACGGATTTGACATAAGAAACTAGAATTGGAAGTCAATTTGACAAATCACAATGACAGGTTCCAGCATCCTTTTCACGTAATAAAAAATACCATTATATAAATATAATTAGCAATAATATACATACTTATCGCAATTATAATTTTATGATATTAAATATATTTGATTGGATAAAAGTGATATTTGTTAATTTTTAAAAATTGGGTTTAATTTAGGTTGTAAAAAAAACCACTTTGTCAAAGAACAGATTTGAACATCAGAAAAAGAAACTAATTGCATTTGCCTTAATGTAAAAATTTCTCAAACATATATTTTTCTGTTAGTATAAAACAATCAATTTATAGCAATTAATGATAAATAAAACGGAAATTGTTATTAGACACAGTATATTTAATTATCATATTAAAATATCCTTAGAATTTAGATCATGAAGTAAATAAACATCATCATTATCATTACGATCAAAAACACTAAGAATACGGTACTACCGAAAACCGTTGTTCTTCAAATACAGCAACATTGCTCGCGTCGCCGCTTCACTATAACGCTGTCAATGTCAAATGTGTCGAAAATTCTAATTCTGGATTATCGGCATTTTTTCCAATTATTACTTTTGAATAACAATTTAAATACTTAATATGTTTTATGTGCTTAAAATATTTTTAACTAATATTACTTTATTGTGATTATCACCGCGCTCACCCAAGAAGCTGGTGTGTAAACACGATCATACAAAAAAGCGAAAAATGGCAAAATCTCAAATAAATACAAAGTCTAGGGACTATTTACGTGATAAAGAAATATTTTTAAAAGAATTGAAACAATTCAACGAAAGTAAAAAGTAAGTATGCCTAATGTTATAGATGCCTAATTTTATTTTGAGTATATAGATATTTGTGGACAATCTTTACAATGATCAATGTTTTATTTTTCAGTATCCCATATAAAATACCGGTGGTAAATGGTGTGGATATAGACTTGTATCTTCTATACTCTTTAGTGCTTCAAAGGGGTGGTTTAAGTAAAGTGAGTGAAATATTTGTTTTTTTAGATTTCTGAAGACAATAGTTTGTTTTAATTGTAAACAATGTTGTTAATGACATAAGCAGTAATTTTCCTGCATGAATAATGGACTTAATTATTTATTATTAACTATGCAGGTAAATCAAAATGATACTTGGGAATCATTTTTACGGCAGCTAAGACTTCCACATCCATGTGTAAATGGATCTACTTTATTAAGAAGAATATATGGAACTTATTTAGAAAAGTAAGAACCATTTTATTTCCATAATATCAAACAAAATTTATTGTATAGTAGGTAAAGAGAGTATCCTTAGAGTGAAGGATATTACCATTTTGTACTGATTCTGCACAAAATGCCTTAGGTGAAGGAAACTAATACTTATTTGTCTAACTCAAAAGAAACAGAATTTACATATTATATATTTTATTAGGTGCAAAGACTGTGATCTAAGAATTTATATAAGTATAGTAACAGAAACCATTAGCTTTAATAGCATTTATCCTTTTAAATTAACATATAAAGTATTTTTAATATGATATATTTACAGCATTTAATAACAAGTTCTATGTTTTAGTAATTTACTATAAATTGATTGTTTTATACCAGAAATTTATATCAGAAAATTTTACAAACATTAAAGTTTAGACAAAGATTTGTATAGAATTCCATTACTTAACATGCAAAGTCTTGAAAATATTGTGGAACGTGGAAAATAGAATGTCTTACTCTCATAATATGTCTATTCTCCTATGCTAGTAAAATTTATAAATAAAAATCATAACTACATGCACATATTCTATATATTTTTCTGAAACTGTGCCTACTTCAGAATTTTTACCAATAAGAAACTAATCCTGAAAACTCAGAAAAAAACCTATAAAAAAATAAAGAATATAACCTATTAAATAAAAATAAGAATAAAAAATAATATTAGATATACCCATGCATGTCATTGTTGATATAGAAAATGCATATAGAATGTCATGTGTATGCATGATTTATATAGATATGAACGAGCAAAAGGACCACCGGGCAGAGATGATGATAATGATATGGATGAAGATCCAAGAAGAGGCTCTCGAAGTGGCCATGGTATGCCACGGATTAGTTTTGGCAGTGGTACTTATATATCAGGTAAAAAAATAATAATAATGGACTTATACACTTTTTATGATTTCTTTCGTATGTATGAATGAGTGAATGTATGGAATGGACAAATATATGATGGATAGAATTATACCCGTATAGATTACAATGACATCCACCATATAGAATTTGTGTAATGTCTCCAATTAATTCTAGCATCTGGTGAACAACTCCGTACAGGCAACCGTGTAGCTGGTCCCTCTGAACGACTCACGTTATCACTCTTATCACCTATGCCGAATGAACAGGATTTTGCCGTGAATGTCTGTACAGTGCTTGCGGCCGATCATTCTAATCGCTTACCATTGAGTACTACACCTCATATATTGGACTTTTTATTGGCACATGCTGGTGTTTATAATCATTGTAAGTACAGTTTTTTTATTTCTTCTTACATACATAGTATATTTAGATAAAATATATTTATTAATATTATTTTTGTTTACATTAAAACAATTCAACAAAAGTCAAAAGTAAGTAATAAGTACATGAAATTCAATTCAATAAAAAATGTTTATTTAATTCAGATACTCTTAATTTCTTTATGAATTAAAAATATTTCCAAGCCCGTCAAACTACGTCCTGGGCGACGGTATCCAATTATCACCACATGGTCCTTCGACTTGCTATCGCAAACTTTTTAGAAAAAAGAATTCTTCAATTTTATAAGTTTTTTTCGTACAGCAAGCTTACGAGACACAATCGGTCGTTCTTACTATGAGGCGCGAGGCCGCTACCCTCACGAGTTCTGGCAGCTCCGTGCCGGGGGTGGCGGCGCCAAGGAGTTGGCAGACGAGACCAAGTTCATGAACCCTGGCCTGGAACAGCCAGAGCTGATGGTCCAGGCTCTCGCTGCACATAATGCACTGACTGATTGTTTGATGCAGGGGGAGGAGAGTAGGGAGCTGATTGAGAAGGTCTTGGAGGATGTGAGTTTAGGTTTCTAATTTTTTCCTCCCCAGCCCAGTATATTTATTATACTTTATTTTATATTTATTAACAAATATTATTTTTGTGGTTATTGTAATTGATTATGTTGTTGCGGCGTTAAGTTCTGCCACTTAACACGCAATGCCTCCAGAAATTGGTGGAAAGTGGGAAACGGAG
>FAPJ01011291.1:0-13691 GCA_001485985.1 Heliconius ethilla aerotome | reverse complement strand
GTTTACGTATTTTTATGTTTGGTGAAATTTTTGTTTTACTATTTTACTATTTAGCCAATTGGAATTTAAATACCGCGTTTTGTTCCGCCATCTAATACGTGATGACTCTAAAAAAGGTGGAAAAGCACTTAAAGTGATGTCTTCTATAATATAAGTGGGATATGGGTTGTTAAAACTTATATTATATTTAGGGATTTTTTGTATTTTTTTCTGTTAGTCTTTCCTTTTTACCATGCCTCAATCTTAATTTTTACACAATAACTTGCAATTGAGATTATATAATTAATAAAGAGCGCAAAATTATATCTATCCAACCATTCATACACTGTATGACTGTATTAAATAATATCTTATCTTATTTATAAATTTACTTATTTACCCTAATTTACCGAAAAGTCCACCACCATAAAGCTTTTGTCTACAACAATGCTGCCATAATTGTAATATTATTTATCGTCCATAGATATTAAAGTTGTAATAATTTATTTTGATCAAAACACTATCCAATCTCAATATTTTATCTTAAACGAAACGAAACCGTTACTTGAACAGGTCTCGTAACAAGACCTCCTTTACTTGACATGACAAAAATGGAACACACTGTATAATAATCATGATTGCCTTCTTAATGGTCGCTTGTCAATATGCATATTACTTAGAAAAAGCTTAGAATCTAGATTAAGTTTATATATCTAGTTCAAAATGAGGCAAAATGACAGCCTACACTTACATGTTAACACAATTCTACATAAGTATGTAACATATTGTTATTAAAATCGTTATTCTAATATGTTTGATGAACAAAAATGTGTAAAAATCCATGCAACTTTATATTATGGCTACTTGCCGTCCAGTTTAGAAGTTTATAAAATACATTATATTATTTTTTTTTCAATAAGTTTAGTTTCTGTCTTAGCCCCGTAGAGATAGTCTCCAGAAGGAACCTACGAAAGTAATAGTAACGAATGTTTTTTTTGTCAAATATATATGGATATATTGGCTCATACATATTACACATAAATAAATAAACAATACATTAAATGTTGCTGCTTTATAAAATTTCCAAGATAACATTTAAAGGTTAATCATTTACAACCGTCTCGCTCCGCCCAGCAACGTGTAAGGTTTCGATGGGAACTAAAAAGTAACAAGAAAAAGCCGAAGGATACGCGTCACCGCCCTTTTTATTTTTTACTTGTGAGGATGATAAAATATGTGGATGCGGTATTCAATTTTCTTATTATTTTTTTTTATTGTTATAAAATATGAGTTTAACAGTATAATATTATATTATGTGTGTATTAAATCATAAAAGTTAATTCTGTTTAAAATAGGTAAGTTCCTTATGTTAGGGTATCATTATTATTCAAAAACTCTTTTTATCATCGTGCATCTGCCTGTTTTTTTTTCGAGTTAAACACAAAAAACTCATTCCTAGTGTTAAGACACTCCATTCTCCATTTTAAATATATGACGGTTCTCAAATAAGCCACTTTATGTCCTAAACAACTGATTTTATAAAAAATAAGTATAACAATCTTATTTTAGAAATTCTAACAACGCGATATACAACTAATTTCATTATACTTCACACATGAAAATCATCATAATTTACCCATTGCATGTTCTTAATATAGCGAGCACTACTTACAATCAAGACGTCGCATAGTAATATAGCCGAGCGAGGCTCTGCATGTCAACAACCTTTATGTAGATAGGTTTATCAACATTACTAGGGGACTTCAAGTATTTAAACATTATATTCTAAAGGAGAAATTATTTTGATTACCCATTTTTTGTTTAGTTACGTAAAGTAAATTAAGTTTATTAAAGAGCAGCGTTGAGCTCCGCCACTCGATGCGCAATATTTACAAAATTCGGAGAAAAGTGTGAAATAAATTATCTTGACACTATTGTGTACTGTGTTCTCTCCGCCTTCGTCGCTACTTGCAGGAAACAGCGTAAATCTAATAAAAATAACGAATAATAATAATAAGCTTCTATTAGATTAAAGATCACCACCTCATATAAAAAGAGAGAGTTTTCATATTATCTTTGCCGTTATAACACTAATAACTTCTAACAATAACGTTGTCTACAAAACAGAACTATTAAATTTCCTATTTAACTCTTAAGTCCAAGTTAATCATAACTTGTTAAGCCATCAATAAATATAATCAGGTCCGTATTCAATTATCACGTGCATCTTGGGAGGCATATTTATGCTTTTACAGCTAAAAGCGATGCCTGGAAACCTGTTCAGCAGGGATCAAGGACAGAACGTAAATGATTTGCAAATTTAAATATTTATATGGATTTTTCCATTGGATTATATATAAAATTGGTTTTTATGATACCGTTATGCCATTTACAAGGTTAAGATAATCTTTTTATATCTTTAAATTTAGCGTTTGACATTTTTTTTGGAAAGTAAAAGAAACAGTCGAATGTATTGAAAAAAATATTTGATGGGAGTAAGTTAATGATTGAGTGACAGAAACATTTTTTATTATATATTTTATATTATTATATTATATATATTATTATATTTATTTTTTATTATTATATTATATTCTTGAAATATAACAAAAAAACTAAAAAACGTAAGGAAAAAAAGCATTTTAAATTATTTGATTAGAAAAATTGATTATAATTGTAGCAACCCTAGTAAATAGCACAATTTGCTATAGTCTCAAACGTCACTTACTACAGAAATACTTTATGTATAACCTGCATTAGTACGACAATAGAATAATTTAAAATAATCCACAATCCGCTCTGACTGGGATTTATTGTAGGATTTAAGTTCCTTCCAAGTATGAGGATTTGCAAGTAATTTATTACAATTGGATTTACTTGAACTCGGCTTGTGGATTGTTGGCCTATTAAAACTGAACAGTTGTTTATACAGTGGTTACAATTTTTACTACTACGTTTTTATAATTTTTTTCATAGGCAATGTGTCAAATTTTGGTAAAAAGATATAATTTGTTTCTAAATTTGTTAACTGCCTTATTATTGATCTATGTGATTTGATCGTGAGCTCAATATCCATGGAGAAGAAATCTGCTTAGTAGGTATATAATAGCTACGTAATACTTAATTACAAACGTACGGCGTTGGGTTCCCTTTTGGCGGAGCAAAATATAATGTTAAACAATACAAATTTGAGACATCGTGCAGAGGTGTAACTAAACACCACACTGAGTTATTTAAATATTATCTAGCTAATTTATATTCAGGTTTTATTCTATTAAAATTATAAAAAACATTAATTTAAAGATACGAATCGATCATATGTAGGTTCGTGATGTCACAAAAAATTTCACTCGTCTCGGTCCATCAAGCGTGGGATTGTCGAAATTTTGTTTCCACCGCACCTTTTTACTATTGTGATTTTCCAAATGCCCATATTCCGGACACTGCGCCCTTTGCCCGATCCTATAATTACCTACCTGCTCTTCTCAATTTCTTTTTTTCGTAATAAATGTTCTTTTTTACCTGTTTTTCAGCTCCGTATCCCACATATGGCAACGTAGAAATCCAGTGTTAAGACACTCCGTTCACCACTTTCCTGAAGGTTTTATAGACAGTATTAATTGTTGTTGTTGTTCTGTATACATCTTAAATATTGACTCCATCGCAACGCAGTAAGCTAAGTCACTATCCTGGACTACCCTGGATTGGACTGTATGAAATGGTTTTAGGTTGACAATTAATATTCACTGAGAGGAATATATATTTATATTTAAAACATGTATTAATACGGTTGCGAGCCGAAAATGTTCGTTACTTAACACTTACAAAAACGTGGACAATGTTTCTTAATTAGATTTTCTATGTATTATGTAAAAATAAACTTATTTTATGTTTTTCAACATTTCATAACATAAAACTCCTCACTTAAAAGCACTACCAACACGAGATAAATCAAAAACATATAACAAACCGGCTTCTGAAGAATCTTAACTTAATTCAAAGTAATTTATTGAATTTTATAAGACTGGATACAGTATTGTTGAACAGGTTGTCAGGCTGTTGACCCCAGCCACCCTGGACTTTCGCCTCAAACATTTTAAATTAAGGGACCGATAATAAAAACTGGCAATATAATGGACATGCTGCACTAAGAAATTGATGTGGTGGTTTTTTTACATAAAAATACTAATTCATAATAAATAATGTTGCCATATCCACGAGAAAATGACGATCGTTTGAAACATTGATAAAATTATTTTATGACTTATATTAAATTTTTGTTTCAAGATTTACTAATGTTCACAATCTAGAAATGTGTATGGGTTTTTCAAGAATAACATTTAAAACTGGTAAAGGTCGATGCTTATATTATTAGTAATGCCACATAATTTATTTGTTTTTCAAAGGTCAATCTTCGATTAAAACAGATATAAAATAACTAATTATAATTTATACTAGGATGAGTATTTAAGGATCCCAACTTAATCATAATAAAAATGTTATAATTAGGACATGTAAATTAATATATTTATTGATTTTAACGATCTTGATTCTTAAAACACCAGACGTTGCGCAGGGGCACAAGCGTGTAACTGTAAAAGCGACAAGGAAAGTGGGGAGCGGAGTGTCTTAACACTAGATTCCCTCTGCATACCCTGCAACATCCAATATGCTGAGAAACTAGAAATACAAAAGTGAAATTTATAAACGAGACGACACTTAATTTACCATTAATCATCTTCATAACAGCAATAATTCAGTTCAAATCATCGAAAAAGCAACGAACTAAATCACCAGCAATATTGAACGTAACAAATCCGTAATACGGCCAATTTGTAGATTTCTTACATTGTACATAATATAAGCCGAATTGTCACGCATCGGCGAACTAAAAATTGTCTTTCGTTCGGTGCTGTACTGTCTTTTACTATTGGTCTACTGCTTTATAATTTTGCTTATTTTCTATTAGATATCTATTGTTTTCTTTTATTTCTTGCACTGTATGCTTATTTTCTATTGTATATTGGATTTTTGTTTATTTGCACTTACATCTTTTTTATATATATACATAGCTTCGCGAAACTCAACGCCGCGCTTTGTCTCGTTACTAGAGCGATGAAATGAAAATATTAAATATTCCATTTCTTTGAATGAGAATTGAACTACCAACCTGTCTTGTATACAGTCGTTCGCTTTCAGCACTATGCCACGACTGGCCTCATCATTATATAGCAATATTTTAAAATTATTAAGTACACATTATCTTTCATACCATTTTAGTTATTTCTTTAAATAACAAAATTTAGTAAAAGATCTCATATACGGCGTCCACTCACGTAAAATACTACCTTCCACAATACTACACTCGTTAGCGAGTTTCGATATTCTCTTAGTAGAGGAATAGTGAAAGTGGCTACTTTGTCATTTTAAGTTTGTTTACGTGTCACACAATAAGTTTTTGTATTGCTTTTTGTACCTAATGAATATTTAACGCGGAAGTTTTTGTGTTAATACTGAATAACCACGATATGTCCGTCTTTAGATATTGAAGTGTATTAATCTATTAAATCTATTAAAAATATAAATCTAATATGATATCTCCTAAGGCTCAGCGATACAGTGTCGGACAGAGAACGTGACGGTCATGGTTTCAATTCCCGCTCGAGGGAATATTTTTAGGGTTCCGTACTACAAAAGTGATGGGATCAGTGTGTTCTCCGTTTGACAAGGCTATTTATTTGAAGATCGCGATTTATCATTGCTTCATTACTTAAGACAAGATTGCAAACAACAATTGTGGCTTTGAGTAGCATCTTCTTAAAATTAGTTTTACTTTTAACTAATACTAAGTATAAGCCTAAGCCGATTCATGAGGAAAAAGATTACTTGAAACATATTTTTTAGAAACATAGTTGCGTAAGTAAATAAAAAGTATTTTCAATAATTTGGTTATACTCGCTCTGAGATTAGGAGGAAAAAGCTTAAAAAAATTGAACTTCACAAATGAATCATTCGATTACGTGGTCCAAAACTACAAAAGGCCAAACGGAACTGTAATACTGTACCACTCATCGCCATAATTCAGCACATTCATCCTAACAAATAATGAGAGCTTCACAAAAGATTGACTGATTGCCAGTTTATTTTGTGAAATTTCTTTAAAAGTATATAATTTTTAATCTTTCAATAAAATAAGTAATTTACCTATGAAATTAAACAGAAGTGTTTAGATAAGAATCTTGTATTAGAATCTGTATACCTGATCTCTGTCTCACCCCTTTTTCCCCTTAATGGGTATCGAACTCACTGTCACCAAATTACTGTCTGATACCATCCCACTATACAAGGATAGATTGGAATCGTTATTTTCCATTCAACCTGTATCAAGACCCTATTCTACCACATTAACGACCACCTGTCGAAATGCACTCCACTTTAGTGTCACTTCGAAACTCATGATAAATTACTTATACAATTTTAAAAAGCTATTTTTTGCGTATCATCTGCCTCCATTAGGTTTTTTTATGGCGTTCATTTTTCCTGTATATAACTCTTAATGTCTCTCGGATATTGTTCTTTGTAATATCCGTTATATTTTATACGTTTTATTATTCGTATACATACTTATATATCTTTTGACGTTTCTATGGCTAATCTGAGAGGAATCTGAATATTCACACGATGGTTGTGGATTCAATTCCCATTCGAGGGGAAAAAAAAGCAGAAATGGCTTCTGGATAGCGACAACCGATAATATCGAAATAACCAAAAAATAAATGCCTAATTAATTTTGATAACAAATTTGTTTAGTAATTAGTTATTCTTTGCTACATGGATAGGTAATGAGCTAGTATTCAAATATTTTTTTTATGATAATGCTTCCAGGTATTGTTGTACATATCTAATATAATCATAATAATGGGAATAATTAATATATTATTTAATAAATTTAATTATTGTTAATTCATATCATGTAGGTAAATAGTTTTTGAAGTAACTAACATTTATTTTAATGAATTAGTTATCAACTAACAATCAAGTCCCAACAGTTGAAACACGAATAAAACAACATCTTTTTTCTTTTCTTTTTTATTTTTTTTTCCACACATATCTTTATTTTCTGCCTTATCCATTAGGTTTGAAATTTAGATATATCGGTGATGACGCGAAGTGTGAACGACCCGACACTAACCGAATGGCCACTACGTTTTGCTGTGACAGTTACTTTCATATTATATACAAACAATAATATAATATGTAATACATATATATACAAGTAAAATAATTAAATAGTAGTCGAAATTATTTCTTTTATAAATATAATTTACCATTTTCGTAGCTTCCCGCTGTATCCCGCACATAGTAACGTAGGCAGAGGATACCTGGGAAGTGGGTTCTCTATCCACTGGAGGAAAAGAACTAGTTAATATTTTCATCTCATCGCTCTGGTAACCGGGCAAAGCGCAGCGTTGATCTGCACGATTCGACACGCAAAGCTCCGCGAAAAGTAGGGAACGGAATTATGTATAAACGAAAACGGAGTGTCTTATCACTACTCGTATATTCCCAGGCGGCAGGTTAAAGCTAATTGTCTTGTCAGCGAATGTCTGAATAAATTTCGGCTTTGTCCACGGTTCAATGATCGCGTTGTTACGGTATCGGTTTTTGCCACAATTAAATACACCTCTTTGAAAAAAATTTGAACCTCCTACCCAATATTGTTATGCTTATTAAAATCACTATTGAGTTGAAAAATGGTTTTTTAGTAAACTATTTATTTAGAGTAATTTTAAAATTGATATTTGTCCAGACAAAAAATGGAAATTTAAGGCAAGTATTTTTTATACGATCCAAATTCAATTATTACTAGTAGTAATTCATTATCTATTGATATTAAAAGAAAACAATATTTAAAGTTCTGCAAAAACATTGACTGTAACAATTATTTAAAACACAAAACGAACAATTTCGAAAATAATATATATTTCTTAAGTGTATGAATACCAGTATTTTTTTTCTTTTCTCTTTCAGCTTCATGCTGTTTTCTGCGTATACGCAACAATGGATAGAGCGAGCCTAGTGTTAAGACACTCGGTTGCCAACTTTCTACCTAATTTTCGAGACATTACGTGTTTAATGTTTGAACTCAACGCCGGTTTTTGTCATGTTACCAGAGCAAGGAAATGGAATAATTCATTCCCTCGAGTGGGAATCGAACCAACTCTCTCTCCGCGCTACAACAGCTTCATACCAGTTTTAAATTCTAAAATATCCATTAAATTTATTAATGTAAATGATATATTCATATATACCAATATCGAACCTGTAATCATTGTCATATTATGATACTTCACCATTAGGCTTCTTTATTATATTCTCAAGCATTTTGTATGTAACGAAGTGAACATATCCGTAACCACCCGTCAGAACTAATCACGACTTTACAAGGCCGATGATATAATCGTAATAGTTTATATTAAAAAATCAATTAAAATAACGTATTTTATATCAACAATCAATTTATTTGCGTGACAGTATAATATTATATGCGTATACATATATAAGTATTATTTACAGCCTTAGCCTTGTGACAACTAGACCTATGCATATATTTATATCTATAGTTTAAATTTAAATTTAGTTTTTTTGCTGTCGTGTTTAAAATTACAAACAAATAGGATATTACCAGGATACTTTTTATACGTTAACTTTTTTCTGTTGGCAACACTTAAACATCACACAACTTTCGATATTAGGCAGAATAATTAAATCTGCCAAAATTTTCGCGTATCTCTAAAAAACTATACAACCAAAAACAATAGACGATTTTAATTGTTAAAATGTGAAAGCTTTGCCTTTCCATATATCAGTAAATAATATAAACTTTTGTAATAAAACATATAATAATATTATTATTTACGATCAATTATTACTTGACGCTCAGCCGATCATGCTAATGAGACGAAATTACGAACAGCATTAATGTCTTCGACGTCGTACAGCCAGTTGTATAATATCGATATCGATATCGATTTCTTGTTCCGAATGCCTTCAGATTTTGAAGTGAAAGTAGATAAATCTTGGCTTCATTGGTGAATGACACGCAATGATTTGTATGGGATCGGCTATAAATGTTTGTAAAATATTAAAGAAACCATTTGAGGCTGTAATGGGTAGAAATTCGAATGTATGATTTTTTTTAATATGGTCATAAGTGAGCTTAAGTTATAAGATTATGTGAAACGAGCTGGGATTATTATTATTTATTTTTTTACATTCACGCTGTATCACACGCATAATAGGGGGAGGCAGAGGATACCAGGGAACCTAGTGGCAAGATACTTCGTTCCTATTCAGACTCTCGCACTTTCCACCGAATGCTCGAACCGACCCACCTACCGAGGTGGAACTCATATTTTAAACTAAATAATATTTTGGATATTTGCTTAGCTAGCCTATAGGTAATTCACATAAAATATAATAATAAATTTTAGTGTTATATTTCTCGCATTGTCCAAACCGGAAATGGTACCTGAGAAGGCGATGCGTTGCAGGATATTGTCATGCGTATACCTTACAAATTAAATTTATTATCAAACCTCTGCAAATGCAAATTGAACCTTGTTTTTAAATAAATAAAGACTAAATTTGTGTATTAAATTTACTATGTTAAACCTTCCAAGGAAAGAAGTGACATCGTGAGTCACTAATCAATGCAGCTTGAATAGTTCTTTACGTGTCGATGAGCAGTAGATTTTATATTTGTAACTTTCTATAAATTAGCTTTACGCTTTATCCTGTGCTTAGCAACGTAGACAGAGGGAACCTGAGAACCTAGTGTTAAGACTCCGTTCCCATTAAAACACTTCCGTTCCCCACTCTGCAGTGGAAAAGAAGCTACAACCTGTCGCGTTCATAGCTGCTAGTACCACTGCGCCACGGTGGACCTTAATTAAAATAATAACTATAATAAATGTAATAAGTTGAAATATTAGCGAAAATTGCTTAAAATATTTTCTTAAAATTGAAAATTGCCTCTTGAAAAGCCTCTTGAAAATTGGTCTTTTTCATGCACTAACATTAAGCCTGGCACCAACTTACTCAAATACAACTAAGCTTAAAGTCTTAGTCATTTCTAAATTAAGATTAACAATAAAGATAATATAACTTAGAACTGAGTTCGCTAACTTACGTCATCTCCAATATTTGATATCACACTTGCTGTTTCAAGAATTCGCACTCATCTGGTAATATGACCCTTCACTTTGGATATTCAACAAGTAAGATAAATAAAAGTCAAAAAATATATTTCTTTGTACTTAAAATTTTAAATATTCTTTACATTTAGTATTTCAATATAAACATACGAACTCATAAGTATTTTTAAATTATTAATATCGAATATTACATATATATACTACTGAATATTACATTACTGCTGGTTTAGTACTAAGTTAAAACAAAGTTAGATTTGATTAACATTTTCTTAATATTTCTTTATGCTTAATTAAGACTAACTATATAAACTATTTTACTATTTCATTTCAATTGGCCGCTCCATGGAGAACGGAGAATCTTAACACTAAGTAGGAAGCAAAAAAAAACATTTTCACAAACTTTTTTTTAGCTGTAAAAGCTGTAGCTGTATTTAGCTGTAAAATAACAAAAAATAAGATATAAACTTTACATTATTATAGAGCATATAGCACAGACGGTAACCGTTTTCAAATCGGTCATAGTTGATGAAAGCAGTACGTGACGCCACTGCTAATAACTTCGTCAATAAACGTTTACTTTCCAGCCGATAGTATAGAGACCGCATTTATGATACTTACTTCAAAATAACCGATAGTGACTGTAGTAAAGTTTTCAATTTAATTGTCATAGAAATATTGGCCTTAATTACCTTTTGCTGGGTACAGAGAGAAAATATTTTTTAGAAATAGGGTAAAATAGATTTACGCCTTTTCCGCATAGCAGGATAGGCAGACAGAACATTTAAGACACTTCTCGCGTGTTTAGTGACTATACTCAATGTTAAACTTTTTTAACAGAAGGGGGAAATGAAAATAATTTAAAGAACTCATCCCTCGAGGGAGAAATCGGACCCACAAACGTTTTCAGTCTAACGAGCTTCGTTTTTTAGTAAAATACAACAAAATGATAATAAATACGTATTCACAAAAATCCTCTATAAAAAGCATATTTTAGTAATATTAAAATTCCTCGTTATTCTTTAATAAAAGGTACCTTAAAGTATTAATAAGCATATAAATAATCATAAATTATGTTAGAATTGCTGCATTTGACTATGCATCAGATTACATAAAGTGAAATATAAATTCTACACCATCGTCGCCGTGGTCAGCTGTCAGCCTATAAAATACATAAATGACCAAATAAACTAAACTTAATTGGTGATTTAAAGTTAGTTGTCTTTAATTAATTATAAGAAATTATTTATTTATTATAATTATTTATTTCGAAATCCTATTTCATTTAAATTGTACTCGTATCGTAGTATCTATATATATTAATCTGTCCATGCATACAAAGCCTTCCATTACTAAGTGACTGATAGACAATGCAAAGACGAAACTACTGATCTGGCTACTAGTTGAAATTTGGATTGTTAGAGAGTGTAGGGGCACCAAGAGAGAAAATCTACCTAATATAATTTGCTGCTTCACGCTTTATCCCGCATATAACAGAGCAAAACAGAGTTAAAGAAACCTAGTGTTAAGACACTTCGATATTCGAGACATCGCGTGTTAAATCGCGGAACTTAACGCTGCATCTAACTATATATAGAGCAATAATTCAGTCTATTCTTTCATAATGTTTGCTTCATCACATATAAATAAATAATTTATTTCATTTGAAATAAAATGAAACTGTCATACAAAATAATGACTACTTAAATTTTAAAGACATACCATTTTTTACCTTGCGACAGTTGTAACTGCTCTAGCGAACGGTACACATAACCGGTACGCGCCTACTCCGATATACATCAAGTACGGTATAAAAATTTCTATATTTAATTCGCTTTGATGCTAGTTACTTATTAAAAATAATTGATATTTAATTTCGTGTGTACTAGAAAATGGCCAAATATTATATAAATCAAGGCCGTCGTGGCATGGCAAGGCCGTCGTGGCATGGCACGGCCGTGGCCGGATTAAACATGACGGTTGTAGGTTCGTGCCAACTAGGAGAGGGGTGGGTGAATTATTTTCATTTTCTCGCTATGGTAAGCGCTGCGTAGAGTCAACCAATCGTCACTCAACACTATTTCACGAAAATTAGGAGAAAAATGAGGAACAAAGTGTATTAACACCACGTTCCCTCTGCATATAGCAGACTGTATGCGATATATCATCATCATCATCATCATCAACAGCCATCTTTTGACCACTACTGGACATACGCCATCCCCAATTCTCGCCACCACACTGGATCATCAGCTCTTCGGTATATAGCTTGCGGTATATAGCGTGAAGCTAAAAATAAATAAGTGTGAGATATAAGATATATACTTAACAACATGCCATTTAAGGTAAAGAGATCTACTAGAATCGTCTCTGCTAAAACATTTAGAAAATAAACATCTAAACTAGTTCTGCTGGTGAAGGCTGAGAGCAAGGTCCAGTCTCTAGGACATGATTACACTCATAGATTATATATTATTATTTATTGTATTTTTAGTGTTCCTTGAAAAAATAGCATAAGGACCAATTTATATTCTAACTGTCTGTCATCATTTATCTCTACAACATGTGAAGGTATCAAATTGATATTAATATGAAATAGTCGAGTCTACAGTTCCTTAGAACACAAACAAGATAACGCATTCAAAATATAAATGTTGTATAATTGCAATCGTAACCAAAACATATAAGAAACTTTTATAAATTTTACTTCCCGTTCATCTTATAGATGTCCTGTAATTGATACAGAACCATCGGTGTGCAAGTCCGACTCGCATTTGACCAGTTTTTTGACTTTTGATTTCTTTCTTCAGCTTGTCATATGAATAGTATTATCCATAATGTACATAGATGTGAATGATATGGATTCCATATCATCTCATAATATTGTGAAAATTCTTTCGTGTAGTTTAGGTCAAATCCAAAATATTATTTAAATAATAACTATTAGTACCTACATAATATTCCCTTTTCGTGCAAAATGTATATGATATTTTTTATCCAAATCGGTTCTTTAAAAAACATACTAAAACAATAACAGCAGAATATATTAAAATATTAAACTACTTTTAACGTCTTATAAAGGACAAACCAAACACGTTTCATAAAAAGGTTACACTCTACGAGTACATTATTTTTCTTGTAAATAAATTGGATTAATTGATTAATTGAATTTCGATTGAACTAAAATTATTTATAGCTCGTGATACAATTAGGTTAAATAAATGTTTCTTTTATTGTCTTTATTGTATTAATCGATAGAAATCGTGTGTATATTCTAAAATCGATTTAACCCGGTCCTCTAGACTTAAATATTTACAAAATAGGTTTAAGTATATTATATTCCTAGGCTTAAGTATACATATATATGTATATTATATGTAGAGACATAAAGAAACAACTCCTTAGCTTTCCATGCGAGCTAGAGCCTCTCGCGTTGAAACCAGAGGAACTCGGAGCAGTAACTGAAAATGGCAAACAAAGTCTACACTTTGGCTTAAA
>FAPJ01011263.1:5454-19043 GCA_001485985.1 Heliconius ethilla aerotome | reverse complement strand
CCCCTGCGCCATGACTGGCCTCTTCAGTTAGTTACTGTGCTATAATTAGTATGTTTATATTATTCTCATGTTTGCCCTTCTTTAGCTTAAATAAAATGAACATGTAATATATCCAGTACCGAAATACTATAACTACTTTTATGAGACATTATCATATCATTAAACATTTAATTAAATTCATCCTTCCCCAAATGGCAATCGAACATCTCCATCATTTTAAACAATTATACTATCATAATCCTTTAAAACCTTTAAATATTCATCTTCTAATTTGTGTACAATTTCATCACTCAACAGTGGTGGTAATGTGGATACATCAATGTTTACTTCGGGACTGTTCATGAGCTCAACTCCAGGATATGTGTTGAGTATCCAAGATAATAAAGTTACATATTCATTTCCCTCCAAACCACTTTGCACAACATCTTGCAACTGAAATGAAATTTAGTAAATTCATTATTATATAAAAGCAGTACAATTTATCACCACGATACTCCTCAATCAAGATACTTCATAGATTTTTTGAGTGGTGGAAATCAATGTTTCGTCTCCTAAAGTGAGCAAATAGAAATTGCCTAAAATGCGGATCGAAAACTTCATTTTTCCAGTGTGACATTACTGCGCTACACTGACATTTTGATTAAGCCATAAGTATGTGCTAATGAACTAATTTCTTTCATTTATTATCTGACTTGCGAGTTTTGCGTCAATACGCAGATCATATCGATTTGTTTTACCAAATTGTAGTTTGGAAAGGAGGGTTATGTGTTTAGCGCATATGTAAAGTAGTAAACGAATTTTAATAAATAATACGTCGGTCATTGGACTTGTCTTGACGGCGCGTATGCACTCTTTATATTTACTAATTTTGTTTTTATTTTCTATATAAATTAACTCATTTAGTATTTAATAATACTTACACTGGATGATAAGCATGTGTGATACATATTAACATATTTGTTGACAATATCATAATGCGGTGGGAAGCAGGGCATGCACAATGTTTTAACCACTCTCAAATCTTCCAATATGAGTAGTCGTGTTAGTTCTAGATATCTTATTAACCAGAGTTTATTGTCCTCCCTTTCATCAACACGAGTGCCTTCTACTCGTTGAGCTACGGCACATTCCAACACTTCAAATGCTTTGGTACGCCAATTCTTAGGGCGTCCGGGAGGCATAAAGCCTGATTGATCTTGTTGCTGAAATGTATTAGGGTATTAATTTATAACTTATATGTATAAGAATGGCTTTACTGATCAATAATTAACAATAAACGTACATGTATATGAAGTTTAGTACAAATCTGTAAATATTTTTAAAAATTTAAGAAATTTTAATAATACACATTTTAAAGTTTCGAAGTTCAACATATATTTTTTGGGATGGATTATTATTATTCTTCATTTTCTAGGTCACGCAAAAAGATAATGCCATGTGTGATAATGTGGGATACAAAATTAATATGAAAAAAAAATTATGTAAAATTGTAAATATATGTATTTAAGTATTTATACCTGCAGAGCCATCTGATCTCTTTTTTCTTCCCTTTCAATTATCCTCAGAGCAGTTACAATTACCGTCGGCTCTTTTCGTACAGTGTTCAAAGTTCTTGCTAAGATGAGCTTAATTTGCTTTTCTAGTAAATTTGAGACCATCTCAACATCTTCAAAATATGCTTTTAGCATAATTTTGTCATGAGATGATTGATTAGGCAGTCTATGAAGTTCATAAAGTAAATCATCTCTTGAATTTTCCAAGTCACTCAGACACTACATTTTTTGAGACACAAAAATTAAAAACAGTTAATAAATTAGTAGTAGTACTACTGAAGAAGACATGAAGTTGCAGAGGTGTAGTCTAAGTAAACACAATGGTCATGCATTCAACTTTAGAGAATTAATTATTTTCATTTTCTCATGCTAAAATTATGTGAAAAGTAGGAAATGAGTGTCTTAAGACATTCAGAAGAAGTCTTTTGGCTATCATGGTATATGTAGGATTTAGAATGAAATTAAAAGAACTATTATATACCTGATGAGCATGCAACAATTTCCCTTCACCAATCCACTGTTTAGTTTTAGCAACACTTTCTGGTACTGTGAATATGTGTTTCAAGCTGTCCATGGCAGTAACATACTGAGAGTGGCGTGAATCTTCCTCTCTAACAGCTTGTAAAGATGCAACCAATGGGGGAACACCTCTTAATAATTCTTCCAGTTCATCCATCCTATACATACATATGTAAATATTAAGACATTTGTATTAGCTTCACCCTGTGTGCGGGATGCACAGCAGGGTAGACAGAGGAGTATCTAGTGTTAAGACACTCCAGTCTTTGTTAAGATATTTCCTATCCATCCCTGATTTCCCCCCAAATTTTTGAGGTATTGTGTGTTGAATTGCGGAGCTCAACATGCAATATTTTTTTAGTTTTTTTTTACTTAATGTTGTATTCTGCATATATCAGACTAGGCAAAAGAAATCTACAATACCTAATTTGCCCAATTTTTGAGACATTGCATGTAGAGTCACTACATTTTGTCTTGTCTGTGACTAGTAATTAAAACCACAAACTTCACATTTGCTGCTTTATTTAAGTCATAGGTACATATTTCATTACCAAAATGTGCCTAATATATCAAAATTGTTTTGATATATTAGGCACATTTAGGCAATGAAATATATGTTATTAGAAGTTCATATTCTATGTAAATAAATAGACTAATTTCAAGATTACTTTTCACTAATTTGGTGGACATCGTCTAGACATTCTTGTAATTGTCTCAATCCAACACTCACACCATCAAGTTTCCCTTGTACAGCAGATTTTAATTGAGCTTCAATTGACGCTTTCTTATGTGTTATTCTTTTTTTATATTGTTCAACCTAAAATAAGTTAATATATTGTTTACTTAATAATTTAATCAACACTCATGCATGTAAATAATTAAAAATAAGTATTAGTTACTTTTTCTAATTGTCCCGGTCTTTGCATCATGTTCATAACCATTTTTTCTGCAGCTGCCTTCGACTCTTCTTCAATCTCATCCATAGTGCTCATTTTTAATTCAGTGGTTTTTCAAAATTTGATTTCTATTGAGGTAATAAATTCACTTAACACCAATTTACTCCTTGTTTCAATGATGACGATAATTTATTTTTAAACGGGTAAATACATAAGAAAATATCACAATAGGCATAGTCACAATTTATGTGCCATCAATGTCAACTTGTCAACAACTTGGTGGGTGGAACCATTGCTGTCATGGGATTATATTTAAGTTACATGTGCTAATAATTTTCTTTGCACTATTCGAATAATTTTGTCAATTTTAAAAAAGGTTTCAAAAATCCAAGTTTATTAATAAAATCAAATAATTATATTCCGCTTATACGAAGTAAATTCAAGAAAAGTTACTTGAGTAAAACGTCAAAGATACGCTTGTTTCTGATTTTCGTATTTTATTGTGACCACTTGACAAGTGACAACTAGATGCAGTAACCTGTAACAACAACTGAACTAACACAATCACACAATTTGTCGGGCTTTTTTAATATTATTATTAGGTTTATTCGGAAAATTAATGAAATGCCACACAATTAGGAATACTATGTATTGTTATAAATACTATTTACACTATAAAAATATTCACGACATTCTTAATCTATTCATGTATAATTGTATTTTTGCTTAAAATGTGGTCCATAATAATTTTGTTTCTGTTATCAGTAATAGCTTATTTCATAACTGATGAGTTAATACCTAAATTGAAAAATCTTTTTATTACCGCTGGTTTATTTGGAATTGATCTTTGTAAAGTAAGCAAAGAAAAAATGTGAGTATAATTCAAATAACTGGCAAATTTGTGTGTCTGTATTTTACTAATTTACTTATGTTTTTTTTGTAAAATTCTGTTTTATTTGAAATATTTTCTCTCGGTACTTTTTATTCTCCTCTAAAGAAATGTTAATTTCAAGGTTTAGCTTCTATAAAAATGTAATCAATAATATACAATTCAGTCTTCAATTTTGAACTTGTAACTAACAAATTCGGTTGACAGCCAATATTACCATGATGATTGAACTTAATCTTAAAAAATAAACTTGACCATCAACATTTTAGACCAGAAGCAATAGGTGTAATATCAGGATGTGTGTTTTTGGTGACAATATTTTTATTTATACCAATAGCATTTGGAAATGGACTGATGGATAGAGGAAATTTCCCACATAATGAGGTAATAATAGTTTAAAAATATCAATATTATTTATATTATTTTAAAGTAATATAAGCATTGAGATTATAAAATCATTACAGTCTTAAAGTTTTTTAAAAAGTTCTCTTTCATTCATTTCATTATAGCATAGAAAATTATCTAGAAAAATATTTAGAAAAAACAATTTAAATTTATTATTTTTAAGTTTGCAGAGTTGCTGGCAGCATTATTATCAATATGTTGCATGCTACTCTTGGGATTTGCAGATGATGTGTTGAATCTAAAATGGAGATATAAATTGTTGCTTCCAACTATAGCATCTCTACCTTTACTTGTTGTGTATTATGTAAATTTTAACTCAACTACCTTTATTGTGCCTATACCATTGCGGCAGTTTTTTGGAGGCTCTGTTAATATTGGTATGTATACAACTATACATTTTTCAATATATTAGCAAATTAAAATGCCTAATTTCTATATAAATTATTATCATTTAGCCTTATATCCTGCACATAGAAGGTTGATATAGGACCTTAGGGTTAACACATTGTCTTCTCTACCTTCTGCCTATTATTTCAGATTTGCTTGTTCAGTGAAGAACAGACAACTAAATTTACTAGTTACCAGAGTGGAGAATAACTTATTCCCAGTCCTATTTACAGTTACACTCTGTGCTATTGCACCACCACAACTTTAATGTACATAACATTTCAGGATTTTTATATTATATCTACATGGGAATGTTAGCAGTCTTCTGCACTAATGCTATTAACATTTTGGCTGGTATCAATGGTCTTGAAGTTGGCCAATCAGTTGTTATAGCACTGTCTATAATCATTTTTGATATAATTGAATTACAAGGGGATCAGTTTAAAGCACACAGCTTTTCATTGCACATAATGATACCATACCTGGCAACAACATTGGCCCTATTAAAACATAATTGGTGAGAAATATTGTAGAGATTTATTTTTTTCCGTAGGACCTCTTAAGCTCTAGGTTCAAAGAACCTACTGCCAAGACTCTGTTTTTCTACATTCTGTTACAATCAAAATCTGTCAAGTGGAGGATCTTATGTAGTCTTGCCTGTGTAGGCAATTAAAAATTTCCCCCAAGTGGCAATCAAGCCTACAACCTTCACATATACAGTTAGATATTATATAACCATGGCTTTAATTTTTTTAAATTAAAATAATTTTACTAATCAAATAAATCTTCATACATTTTTTATATTTCAGGTATCCCTCAAAAGTCTTTGTTGGAGATACATTTTGCTATGTATCAGGTATGACTTTTGCTGTTGTTGCAATTCTCAGCCACTTCAGTAAAACTGTCTTATTGTTCTTCTTGCCACAAATAATCAATTTTATTTACTCAGTACCACAACTTTTTCATATGATACCTTGCCCCAGACACAGATTACCTAAATATAGTGCTGAAACTGATTTACTCTATCCCAGTAAAACTGTAATTTTAAGAAAAGATATAAGTTTTCTTAATAAATCTATAATATCTCTTCTAAAGGCATTTAGACTAATTGACATAGTAGAAGATAATGATACCATAATTATGAATAATATGACTTTACTAAATTTATTTTTAATAAAATTAGGACCAATCAGAGAAGTTCAATTAACTATGTATTTGCTATTATTTCAACTAGTTTGTACTTGTATAGCCTTTTTAATAAGATATCCTATGGCTTCTTACTTTTATGATCTTAAATAATCTTTATTTGAGTTTTTTTATTCTCCTTAATCTTATAACGGAAATGAAGACTAAAATAAAATCTTGTAATTATCTTGTTAGTCAAATATTTTTTTAAGTATTAAGAAAAATATTAATATAAATAAATTATATTTTATTCTTAAATTATGTGTTTTAATTATTCATAATGAAATTTACTAGTCTTATATGTAGCAATTAATATTTATTCAATCCTCACCTCTCACAGCTGTGTTTAACTACAGCCTTGTATTATTTATATAATTTTTTTGTAAGAAGGTTGATTATTAGCAAGGCAACATGTTAAAATCATTATAAAAGTACTACCTACTCAAACCGTTGTAATAATCATTACATATTAATTAAGTCACTAATTGCCTATTCTCTTAAATTTGTGTTCTATAAAGTTGAAGTAAAATGAGACATGATTTCACCAGTAAAAAATAAAACCCACATTAAAAATAGAAAAAATGGTATTAAATGCACACACTTAACACAATGTCAAATATTTTAATTATTTTTCACTAGAGTGCTGTATTATATAATTATTTTATTTACAATAATTTAAAATATATCACACAGATTTTATATATATTTGGGAATATTTTATGAGAATGGTGAACTTATATTTAACCAAAATATTTTTATATTATTTAAATAGTTTCCATATTTTCATAACAAACAAAATTTTTGTTAGTGTAAATTCCTTTGTTGCAAGAGTAATTATTTAGCTTAAGGTACTCATAAAGCATTTATTGAATTTAGGCAACTATAAGTTAACTTTGCGTTAGTATAATATACTTTTTGTTATGAGCTAATTTAACCAAATATCATATAGTATGTTGTCTTCAGTATCATTTTCATTTATGACTCTTAGTGTCTTCAGAGTTTGTAAATAAAAAGTCAGTTCAGAAGTAACAACTCCATGTTGAGGGCTGCCATTAGCAACTATATTCATTTTATTTAGCTGCTCTCGTAATTTATCTTTGAAGTTATCATGAACTTTCATATAAATATTACGTATTTGTTCTAATGGCAGAATATCAATTAGAGCTTCGTGTAATTTTACTAAATGTTTAGATATATTACGGAATGTTTGTGAAGGAACTGGAGGTTTGGCTTCCCAACCAACTAATTGAGAAGTAAGCATATTACTGACTATTATACAAATTTTGCTTTCGATTTCCTTTTTGTGGCCAGCAATATCACTTTCTATGCTTTTAAAGCCAGTTAAAGATAATTCTTTGGAGTGCAGTTTCTCTAATAATTTTATAATTAATGGTAATAGCCATAAAATAACTTGCAGTGACCTTGACACTAGAGCCAAATTTGATGTTGATATAGTTTTTAACCCAGCACTTTGTATAGCACCTGCACCTAAAACTAACTGACAGCATCGAGAATTGAATAATCGAATTAGCTCCAACATGCAATGTACTAAATATTGAACAATGTCTGGAGATTGTTTAGTTGCATCACAATATTCTAACAATATTTTTATTAATAGTTGAACTGTAGCAACAACAGCATAGTTTTCAGAATTAATTATTAAATATTTTCCATCAGGTTTCCCACTTTCATATTCCAATAATAGAGGTATTTCGTTAGAGACACTTATTTTATTAATCACACTTTGTAATTCATATGGTAGATCTGCCATTTTCCACCTTTCAGTATTGAGTGCAAATGTTAGTTGGGATCTGCGTTCAGAATGCAAATTTTGGATATATTTCATAGCAAAACTTCTTAATGCTAATTTCATTGCATTACTGTTATGACCTGTAATATTTGCACATTCTTTAGAGAAGTGTTCTATTAAGTCAGATAATTTAGATAATTGCGATAGATCTGTCAATGCAAATTCTTTATCGGTCTTAGTTACTATGAGATTGGCACATCTTTCATTGCTATAGTCAGAGAGAGAAATAATTATTTTTTTAACCTTTTCTTCTACAAGTAACCATTCTTCTTGTGACCAAAATTCTTCATTATCATTTCCAACTATATCACCCATTTGGCTTATGTCTAATACTATGTTACCAATAGATAAGATTCTTTTAAATAAAATAACTAAATTTGGTGTCACTTTCTGAAGAAATATAATTCCTTCATTACATAGTAACCATGTATCTGTATTGGAGCCCCTCAAAACAATTTCGTTACTACCATCTCTTTCTGAAATAATCTCTATTACACACTGTTTGATAGTAGCTTGTATTGAAGTCATTGCCTCTGTTTTAAAAATGTCCAGGAAGTCAAATTCCTTTAATCGTAAAATCCCTGACACGATGGAAACTAATTTATCTCTGTCTGGAAGTTCAGAGTAATCTTTAAGAGGCCTATTAAGGTCGGTTACAATGAATCTTAGAAACTCATTATTAAGCATTTTATGAATTAGTCTTTTCATTTCAGTTAGTTGGGGAGATAGGTGACGGAATGCTTGAATTCCTGAAAGCTGAGTACATAATACTTTCTGAGTTGAGCTTATTAAATCTAATGCAGCAACATAGTCAGATGTACTAAGGAGAAGCTGGATCATGGGTTGAGTTTGTTGCACTGTTCCCATTAATTTTAACAGATCATGCACATTATTAAGGTTTTGATTAATTCTCGTTAAGCTTATTAATTTCAGTGGATTTTCACTAAGGTTTTCTTTCACATTTTTTATATCTTTTCTAGTATTTTGAACTGTACTAAGAGCTTTGGCCATTTGGTCCATAATGGTATCATGAGAAAGCATTGCATTAAAAAAGGCATCTGATTTTTGGGCAACCTGTTTTGATATCTTCATTTCTATTACATCAAGGTATGTGCTCAATGTTTCTTGTAATGCTCTAATAGTACAGTTTATATCATTAGTATTTGAAAGTCCAGGAAAGACTTTGCAAAATACTTTTGGATCATTTAATGCTAAAGTCTGTTCATAAAAAATTTTAGGTACCTCACATACTGTTTCTACAATAGGTGTCTTAACTTTACTTGAAATATTTTCTTTTAGCTGACAATGTCTCCTATATTTTTTTGATATTTTTTTACAATATGATTCAAAATGCAATAATTTTATCTCAGGTAAATATGGACTAGAGTAGATTTCTATTTTATCTACAAAACCATCACCCCAAGTTTTAGTAAAAAAATTGCTTTGCTTGCCTCTGTTAGGATCATTCAATACAGCAGGAAGATTTTGTGATGAGGAGTAAAACGTCCAACCCTCTGATGCATCATTTTTATACAAGTGATATTGCCTTACATGATATTTAAATCCAGCTCTCCGTAAGTCTCCAAACTGTAGTGCTGAACATATCCCATTTTGTCCATATTGACATAATATAATACTGCCTTCTTTAATGCTATGTTTTTCTTGAATATGCCTAAGATATGAAAAAAGATAAAAATTACAAAAATCCTTTAATAACTTACACAATAAATTTATATAATTGATTTTAAGAGATTTATAATTACTAAAATATAATATATTCTATTGTAAATTATTTCGTAAGTACGCCTAAGGTAGATTGAGAATCTTGAAATTAACGACAAAAGGGTATGAGATATTTAATAAAATTAACCTTTCGAGTTCCGTGGCAGAGTTGAACAGCAGGTTTGGGCAATGGACACAGTTTTGCCATATTGGCGTACTTTTTGTGACACTCTTGTCCTCCATAACATTTTTCTTTTAACAAGGAGTACAAATTCTATTCATATTTTTAAATATCATCTGAATATTAAAATAAGATAAACAAAAAAATACATGGTATTGATAACGATTCCATAGGCCGTCAATTTGACATTCCTTATAGATTGACACTAATATTTTCAATGAATACTAGTGACAAGGACAACTGACAATTGACTACTTTGGCTTATTTTTTTTATTTTAGGATTTGGCAAAAGTACTATTTAACGCTTATCTCCTGGACAAGACAATATCCTGTAATTAATTTTTATTCATTCAACAAACAATATCTAATCAAGATTTAAAGGAAAAGAAACAGTCAGACATCATTACCCTTTGGGTATATGTTTTCTGTGAACATTATTATATAAAGTAAAAGTTTCAAGTTAAAACTTTCAAAATTATTTATAAAAAGACAAACAACGAACAAATAATACAAGTAACAAATAAATTAGCAAAAAAGCTTAAAACATTTTTTCCCCCCGCCAACTTACGGTAGTTCGGATCTTTTACTTTGGGTATATGACATATGAGTGTATGAGTAAACGTGTTATGTGGACATCTGTGTTCTGTGCAAGTAAATGTGTTCTGTGGTTCTGTGCTCTGGAGCTGAACAATTGACAAACGATTTTTATTTTATTCCTCTCGTTTGTCTACGTGTCTCTGCGTATAGTGTTTTAATTTCTGTTCCTAGGAAAGTTGACAATTATTAGATTTATTTCTGACAATTGCATTTAGTAAATCTATTTCTTACGAAATGACTCGCGAAAAAAGAGAAGGTGATTATCCTGTAGAATTAGAAGCTCAATTTATTATGAGATTGCCTGAAGAACCGGGGAAGGTTTTAAGGGAATTAATAAAGTCTGGTGAAAATTTCAAAAATCGGTTTTCAATTCAGGTCCATGATGATATGCGACATGGAGAAGTAAGACTTGATCATTGGCTATTATATGCTAAAATTGTAGATTTGCCTACAATTATAGAGTCATGGAAAAGTATCGATAGAAAAAGCTTGTATAAGTGTGCGGATATTTGTCAAATGATGTTATGTAAAGAAGAATTAGATCCTATTGTAGAAGAGGAATCTCCTACAAAAAATAAAAGAAAAGATCCCTTAAAAGTGGATAAAAAATATCTTTGGCCTCATGGCATTACACCACCGACAAAAAATATTCGAAAACGACGATTTCGTAAGACATTAAGAAAAAAATGTACAGAGGCTCCTGAAATAGAAAAAGAAGTAAAGAGGTTATTAAGAGCAGATAATGAGGCTGTAAGCGTTACGTGGGAAGTAGTTACCGAGGATGAAGGAAGCACTTCTAAGAGTAATGAATCAGTTGCAACAATTCCAAAGGTAAAAAGTAGAAAGGAACCCCTTAAAACAAATGTGTCGAAAATAAATCAAACTTCAAAAGTAGAAGATATATTTGGAGGTGCCCTAAGTGACAGTGATATTGAAGATGATAATGTAAATATTGATGAACCTGCTGATGAATCTTTACTTGATACTAATTCCACAAATGCATTATATGATATTAAAGGATATAATTTGCCAACTCAGTTTCAATCTGAGATGTTCAATCCACCTAAAAAAAAATCAGTTGCATATAAAGGAAATACTTCTCATGAAAAAGACCGTAAACACAGTAATTATCAGGTTGACTTGTCTAAGAATTCAGGTTCTGGCGGTTCTTATGACATACAAAGACTACAGGAACTTGCAACTGATTTAGAGGAACTAAAACAAAGAAAGCAAAAAACTCAACTTGAAATATCTGGAATGGAAAATATGACATTAAAACAAAGATTTCAAGAGGTCTTAAAATCTATTAATACAGAAATTATGGTCAAAGAAAAGGAATATCAGAGTCTGAAATTACAATTCAAATAAATTAATGCTAAGTTGTGCTAATGATGATGATTAATATTAATATTCAAATAAATTATTCATAAATTATCACTTTTTTTTATATTGTTCCATAAACCTTCTCCACAGCTACGTGGAATTGATGAAATCTTATCTCTCAGATCGACTATTTCAAGTGCGAGTTACTGATAATACATCTGAGCTCTTAGAAATTAAAGCCGGAGTTCCTCAGGGATCAGTGCTGGGTCCAGTGTTGTACACCCTCTACACAGCAGACTTACCAGTAACAGATGGCGTAACTACTGCCACATATGCCGATGACACGGCAATCTTGGCTAGCAGCGCAGATCCTGTGGAGGCTTCTGAGATGCTACAACGGGGACTGGACAGTGTATCCTTATGGCTGAACAAATTACCTGTGAATGCACTTGGATAGGCACTTGACATCATGTAAAGACAAAAAAACCATGTAAAGAATAAAAGAGATGAACTCAACATCCGATACAAGAATCTCAAATGATTGATTGGACGGAACAGTATATTATCTATATAATAAATTGCTGATTTATAAAACAATCCTTCAGCCTGTATGACTCACGGCATACAACTGTGGGGCAGTTGTAGCAATTCTAATATCTTAATACTGCAAAGAATGCAGTATGTACTTAATACTCAGATTTATATGTCAAGTACCATGCCTTGTTACCAATGCCGAAATATATAAAGAAGTAAAAATTAACACTATAAAAGAAGAAATCCTGTCGGCTACAGATAAATATAAAGGGAAGGTGGAGGCCCATCCCAATGAACTTGCTGCAAAGCTAATAACGCCTTCTTATCAAAAACAACTTAAAAAGAAAGACATTTTAGTTGCTAAGGAAAGAGATGTTCTCACTGGAGGACACACTCGAAAAGTGATTAAAACACCCTCATCACATCTGCTAAAATCTCGTTTAGAATAGTTAGCTGTAGATGTAATAATTAAATTGTATCATTGACATTGAAAACAGCAATTTTTGAGTTTCTTGAAGGCAACCAGTGATGCGGTGGTTACTTTATATTGATTCATTTCAAACATGGTTATAAAAGTTTATTTAATTAAGGAAAATTTCGAATTGGAATTTGTGATTCAATATTTGATTTAATTCCCAAAATACAATGTTAGGAATCGAAGGTGTCTTTTATTTAATTCCTTGACCACCTTTTAGTCGACATGGTGTACCTATAATAAAGGGGCAAAATAATTATTTTTACATTATACATTATTTTGGCTTCGCTGGGAATGTATACATCTGCATATAATTCAGTCGGCTGTTAATCTATTTTTAATTAACCGATTTTTTTTCGAAAAGGAAGTCTATATTCATTAACTATATTTACTTATTTATCCATTATTTTTGGACCGATTACAAAAATCCATCCAAAACAAAATGCTCAAAGAGCGTTCTTTCCCATTACCACCAAGTCCCAAGGGGTACCCCTATAATGATAGTTCATATACCAATATATTTATTAGCTACACGCTATATCATATCCCGAAACAGAATTCGGCGGAAAATTCCGAACGGAATTTTCTTAATGGGAACGGAGTGTCTTAACACTAGTTTCTCAGCTTCCCTCTGCATAACCTGCTATAGGTATGTACCCATTAAGAAAATTCCGGAAATTGCATGTTGAGAACTTAACGCCGCACTTTGCGTCGACACTAGACCGAAAATATTAAATATTTCATTTGCTCGAGTGGGTGAATCGAACCCACAACCTCTGCGCCACGACTGGCCTCAATTACCTTTCATATTATAATTTATTATAATAATCATATATTTGCTTCTTTTACACATAATATGTTTTAGCTTATTAAAGTTATATTGAGGAATTTTCATTTATTGAAATTTCTTTCTCTTAAAGGTGTACCTACTTAAGTAGTTTTATGTTTTATGAGTCGTGATTTTTATATTCGAGTATATTAAGGCGTACATTCAGCAGTGGGCGGGAACAGGGCGATGATTATATTAATATTTATTCTTAAAGTAGTCTTTCTATTTTCTTAGAGAAACAAACATAATTTTAAGTTAAAACTAAAAATAATAAAAAATTAACC
>FAPJ01011251.1:6196-21899 GCA_001485985.1 Heliconius ethilla aerotome | reverse complement strand
GCTAGGAGTCTCAAATTTTGCATATACGTCACTAGGACGTAGCCATGGAGTCAAAAATTAATAATATCATAGTTCACGTGGGTGAAACTGCGAGCGGGCCGCTAGTTATTTATATTGCCTGAGAGCAGATCACTGTCAAGCAAATTACCTACCAATTTTTGTATGCAAGAAACATCTTATTAGTCACTTTAAATACTTTTTAATCTGAATGTATTTTTTATCCCAGATGGATGAAGAATCTGCAGCTGTAATCGACCATTTCAATTATGACAGTCTGGATGATGGAGACCACACTAGGATAGTAGTGTCTCCCAAAAATTTAATCAATGCTCCTACAATAGTTGGTTCTCAAAACACACAGCCATTACTCTTTGAAGGTACAGGTCTAATATTAGATAAGGATAATAGCCTGGTCCTGCCTATACTGACAGCCGATAGTACAGCTTACAGCTATAATCCTAAGAGTCAGGTATATATTTATTTTCTATATGTAAGGAATCTTATTCTAATTAAATATATTTTATTGTAATAATTTAAGGAGGAATCTGTTGAAAAAATACATATTTTACAGAATTTCCTTGTTTATACCCTATTCAGTGTTTTTTAAAATTTGTAAAAAAAATTGCTTGGTATGTCTTTTGATACTGTCCAATATGTTGTGAGAAGGCTTATAGGAACTGAATGATTTGAAATTAAACAAACAATATTTTTTTAACCTTATGCCTAAATTAAATGTATAAAACAATAATATAATAATTGAGTTATAAGTAAATACTTATAATATGTACATGTAATATGCAATACTAACCATTTACTATTTTAGGTTAATGAGTACCCTCATGCAGTCGGTCGTAAAACTGTCCTCCTAGCAGCGCTTCAAGCTAGAAACAATGCTAGAATAATATTCAGTGGATCTCTTTTCTTTTTCTCAGATGAAGCTTTCAACTCTCCTGTTTCTAAAGTCCATGTAAATATACACTTAATTATTTTAATTTTTTATTAGAAATATATTGAATATTTTAATATCTACTTAATTGAACCTTAAAATTCAAATTATTTAAATTGTCCTATTTTGCAAGGTAAAGCAGCTAGGTAATCTTTAATAACTGTGTAATTATGCTTATAAAGAAAGCTAAATTTATGATCAAATCACATATAACACAATGACAACAGTATGCAACTGAGTTTAATCTGGTTTTCACATAAGAAACTAAAGCTGATGAAATGATAAATGAAATCAAACAAGATGTAGCTTTACATGTATAATATATGCCTAAGAATATTGATAGCTTCATGCTGTATCCTGCACATAGCAGTGTAGGCAGAGGGAACCTAGTGTTATAATAATATAACATTTAATAACAATGAATTGTAATTCAATGTCTTAAAAATCATGTATTTGTGCTTGTAACTATCAAAATAGTAATTAACTAAGCAGCCATAATCATGTAGTATGTATTTTATAAATTCCAGGGTGATAAAGTGAAGGCTTCCCTCTCTGGTAACAAAGCACTTGCTGTGCACCTGAGTGAGTGGGCGTTTGGTGAGCGCGGCCAGCTTAGAGTGGGCCGTGTACACCACCACAGGCAAGGGGAGAAGGAGGCTTCTAATACTTACACTATTACTGATACTGTTGTGAGTATGAATTATGAATGACAGCATATTCATAAATAATTTCTGTTTAATTATTGTTATTTGCATAAATGCATATTTATATTATGCGCGTACTACAGAATTTCACTATATTTGCTAGTCCATATATGGACTGTATTATTACAATGTTTGGACTACTGCATTGTATAGATAATGATGTTAATATATAAATACTTTAAAAACTGTAACATATCTCCCTATTATTTAATAACAATAATAATATACTATAAATATGAAGTTAAAATATTTTAATAACTTTAATAAAATCAGCATCAATAATCTATTTTAGAAAGAGTATTTTTTTGTATATTACAATACTAATTTATATAATTTTGTTTGAAAGGTATATAGAATTGAAATTGAAGAACTCAAGAATGGCAAATGGCAACCATTTGAATCTAATGATGTACAATTAGAGTTTGTGCGCATAGATCCCTTCATTCGCACAACCTTGAAAAAGAAACCCAATGGTGTTTATGAGGCAATCTTCAAAGTACCAGATGTGTGGGGAGTCTATCAGTTCAAAGTAGATTATGATAGAATTGGATATACCAGATTGTATCACTCTACACAGGTAATTTTAAATTATTCATACTTATATGGGGATATATATGTATATATATATTGTACACAGCTAGAGAACTCATTTGCTTAAAGAGTTAATGTGTTCCACCATTCAATACGTAAAAGCCAATAATTTGGATAAAAAGCTGGTCTGCTTTCCATGTCATGACTCTTATCAACTTTTGTGTTGCATTGCATCTTGAGTGGAGAACTTAACGCTGTTCTTTGTCTTCTTACCAGAGCATGAAAATGGATTTTCTTTTCTTTATATTCATATTTCTATTTTTTACAGGTATCAGTCCGACCTCTGCAACACACTCAATATGAAAGATTCATTCCAAGTGCATTCCCATACTATGTGAGTGCGTTCTCAATGATGATTGGAGTGTTTTTGTTCTCCTTTGTCTTTCTATACTACAAAGAAGACCCACCAAAGAGCAAGAGTGAATAAATAATTATGTATAATATTTTATATTGTATGTTTGTGTTTTGTTGCAGCATATTCCCATTTATAAATGTATGTGAATAAAATCTATTAAGATTAATAAATGTTCATAAATAATAACATTTGGTTTTATTTTTCTTTTATCTACATTTTGTTAAATATTTTTATTTAGCATTTCTTTTACTAAATATGAGTTATATAATGATGAAACATTATCTTTAAATTTTTAGTCCCCATCGGTTTTCGTCAGGGACTAAAATAATGGATGGGTCAATGGTCATGCTTAATGTATGTTAAATTATAACTTCGACGTTTCTGTGAACGAATGCAGTAAGAGTAGTATGTAGTAATATAGTGGCAACTGGCATCATAGGCTACGATTCGTAGCTTTTGTACTGTAATAACCGTTTTTTTTTAAGGTAAATTTATAGAGTGTAATTTAAAGAGTGGTCCATGATTCAAGAAAATATATTCAGGCATTTGATAATTATCAGCTCTTTTAGTTATTTACTTTTAAGAGCTTGTGTAAATAATTGATCTTCCAAAAATTATATAGTGGCATTAGCAGTGTTATCTTTTATCGTTAAAATATTTTATTCTTGTTTTTATATATTTATAAATCCACGATTATAGCAATATTTATTTACATTTTCATGTTACAAGTATACGGTATATATTTTTTAAATCATCGTTTTGAAAACGGCGAATGAACCCATAATGTTGTAACTGACATTATAATTCGGAACGCAACAGTTTTAAATGGCAGAAAAAAATGGCATGCTTGTCATGAAATGTCTGTTTAATTTTTTGTAAAAATAGTTTAATTTTATAATACTTAATTGGTAAAACTTATCAACAAATTGTGACTTAATATTGTGGTGCCAACACGCTAATTCATAATTATAAATTTTGTAAATATTTTGGAACATTAATATAAATCGTGAAGACATTAATTTGGTGTCTCCATAATTTTTTAAATAAAGCTTATTTTCAATGAATCTCTTATAGTTTTTATACGGTAAGAAAATTGTGAAGATACCCATATCGAAGTGACATAAAAGTTAAAAGTGTATGTCGAAACGATGTGTTTACATCTGTAAACGGTCCCCGTGAGTATGATGTCATTGTAGTGACTGCCATTAAAAATATGTTGGCTATGTGCCCACCCGTTTTCCTCCTAGTGTTATAATTCTAATAATGTTTTTGAAAACATCCACGCGGAAAAGAACAACGAACCCTCTAGGTTATAGTTGGTCTGTTCCAGATAAATATGCAAATTAGATTCTCTCTGATCTCAGAGGATTAGAAAGCATTTGTGCATAAGTGTTCAGTACATTTACAAATATAAAAACCTTATATATATCAAATCACCACAAAAATCTTAATATAATATTGTGAATAGTGTTTAAAATTGTGATGGTCAATTTGCAAGACAAATGTAAGTTTTGTTTCAAATGAATAATAATAGGCTCTTTCTAATCATTTATTTACATTACAAACAATCAAATAAGTAAATTATATTATTAATAAGTTAAATAAAAAAATTACACATCAAAGAAGCCATAGAATAACTTAAAGACTAATATGAATCCTTATAGTTCTTGTCTGTGGTGTATCATATTTTTTAATAAAAAAATAATTTGATAGCTTCAATATTTGGTATTAATATTAGTATATATTTAGTCTATCATGATGCTTAGACACAATGTCTGGCTGTAATGAATTATTTTCATTTATTTACTCTGATAGCAAAAAAAAGTATGCTCATGAAGGGAACAGAATATTTCCACTCTAGGTTTTCTATGTCTACCCATCCATTTGCGCTATGGAGCTTGGAAAAGAATGTTATATGTATTTTATCTTCCTATTGTCATTTACATACAAAAAGTCTTGTTGCTATTTGTCATAAATTTGTCAATTATACAAAATTGCTTACAAAAGCAGATAACCTTATTTCAAGTTGACAATTATGATAAGAGTATGATGGAAATAGAATCTTCTGGGGTAATTAGTTAACTGCATTCTGAGTATTATTAAAATATAGTTTTTATTTTAAAACTTTAATGTTCAACATAACACAACCAATTTTTTTTATTATTAAATATAAAATATACAATTTGATTAATAAATAATACATTATATAATTAAAATTAACCTAACAGTCAGGAATTTATGAAATATAAACACTGTTTACAAATTTAATAATTTGACTTAGTAGCTAGTGTGCCTTAACCTTATTTGTAATACTTTGCTTTTTACCTCCTTATTCCTATTGCAATGCTTAGCAGTAAGATAATATAACTAAGAATAATTATATTTCAACTACATACATTGAATATTGAGTTTATATTTATATTTGCCAGTGGGACAAGCGTCCAACTGTTAATGCAATGGTTCTAGTTTAGATTCCCACTCAGGGTAACAAATTAATTTTATTTCTTTCTTTCCTCTAGACAAAATATTTTAATTTTAATCCCACTCACTCACACAATGGAAAGTACTCCCACTAGAATCCCACTCAAGTAAATGAAATACTTATTAATTTATTAATTTAATGATTTCTTCGCTCCGCCATTGAGGCAAAATGTGGCATTGAGTTCTGCCACTCAACATGCAATCACTACATTGCCCTAGGCACTGACACTAGGTTCCCTCTGCCTATCCTGCTCTGTGAAGGATACAATGTAACACAAAAAAAACTAAACTTATACAATAATACTTACTTTAAATATTTTAGCAAGTGCAGCGACAGTCAAGATGGACCCGTCGCGGCGACAACGCACCCAGACCAAGGCGACTGCAGAGGAGCAGGCCCTTGATCAGATTGCTAAGGAGGTAAGTTAAGATACATTATATTTATACTTTTTTAACAAAGAATATTATACCAAAAATAGTTTTGCGCCCATGATATTGAAATGAAAATAACTAATATTATGACCCATGACTTAATTAGTTAAATAACCCAGAGAACAGACAACAAGTATGCTGTCAAATGGATATCAAAACATGATTACCATGATATAATGGCACTATATTAGTGATGTTCTAACCTCTTTCAAATTGAACCAGTACTTCCTGAGACCAAGTTCAAATCAAACAAACCCATTAGCTTTGAAATATTAATAAAGAATATTATGAGATGATACAAACACAAACTTATAAAAGCAATATATAATAAACTTTAATATTAAATTTACTTATTTGGTCACTTATATTTCACACACTATAATGTTTTAATACTCTGCTTTGATTATGACTTGGCTTTTATCTTCAAGATAAGATTGCAAATCAACATAATAAATGTCTTTATAACCTGTATACATATTTTTGTATAATCTATTATTTACGTATCATAATTGATTTCTTAATAATTGATTTTGTAACTTTGCCGAACACATAGATATATAACTGATATTTATTATCGTTGTCAGACTATCAAAAGTGGACTTACCTTTCTACGCTAAAACTATACGCTGGTGCTATGATTGGTTTTTTTACGCCATTTGCAATTTTTTCTTATAACAATATAAATGCGAATTGCGTAAGTTTTTACTTTTTTAACCGATTTCTGTAAGAAAATTAGGTTATCAATTCGACTATATTTTCTTAGTCATAAATTATATCAACCATTATAAAAAAAAAATTGTATACCTACATACCTATAAAAAGTATAATATTCAGCTTCATCGATTTTCAATTCGAGATGCATGCATTTGTCAATCAGAAATAAAAATGACTCAAATAATCCCTAATGCCGTAAATATACACATTTAGTTGAATATATAATGTTATAAAATGCTATTTAAAATATTAATTATATTTAAATTCCACATAGAAACGTGTCAACATATAAGTTGGGAGAAGAAATTCGAATATACATTGCTTCGTAATCACTAGTTTCTGTTTTAATTATAAGCACATAGTTATTGAGTAACTATACAAGACGTGGTTTGTCACTCGGTAAAGTAGGATTGTAAAATTTCCTACGACATATTAACACTATTTATTGTTTCTAAAGCTCAACAGTAGTAGGCAGTGCACCTTTATGAAGGTGTGAAATGAGACTGGATAAAAATAAACTTCCGCATGGATTCACCTTTGACGACGATCCCAGTACGCGATACAAAGTATCATACCGCGCTTCGGATCTGCAAATAAATTGATTAAAATTGGTACTAAAATTGTTAACTCCCCTAATAACTTAGATATCGATAAGGGTATATGTATACCTTTTATTATTTTCATGGTTTACACGCCATTAGAGGAGCAGGTCGGTATAAATCTTTTCGCTATTCAAATACAAAGAAACAAAATTATTTAGAAATATAGAAATTTTGAACCTCACGGTGTTTAAACCCAATTCCATTGAGTTCAAAAAGTGTGAGCAAAAATTGTAGTCTTGGAAGGCTAGATAACCTTATGATTAGATACATAAAATATATTTTACAGATTTATAAAATTTAACATATTCGAATCTCCCAGTTTGGTTATTTAAAGCGCAATCATTTCGCCATATATAACATTTGTAAAAATAGTAAAGATCAAACTGGAACTGAAATTGTATTATGTTGCAAAATAAGAATTTGCTCTGTGGCCACTTTAAGTAAATTCGTATAATAATAAGATAACCACCATACAGTTTATCAAAAAGATTAAAAGTTTTTGTTAGATAAATAGCTTTCCAAATTAATTGCCTTTCGTATCATATTTATGTATTAGTAAAATTACAAAATCGCTTAAATGTCAGTTATACCCGACCCTCTCTTCTTTCGATCTATTTACGAGAGCGTGTGGCTCCGAGGACTGCAATAAGACGATAAGACGCCAAAATAGCCTGTAGTTATTCAAGAAAACACGTTTCGTTGCTATTTTTTTTTGCATAATTGTAATATGAATTCTAAATGCTCATATTCTAATGGCCACGACTCGAATATAATTTTTGAACTATCTTTATTATTAATCGTTATATTGTCATCGTTGCGTTGCATAAGTTAAATAGTTGTAAGTTAAATTTTATTATGGTAATATTTATATTCAAAATATTTTCGTTTAATCTATCTAGTTAAATAAGCAACTCGCCATGAGTCGCGAAAACCAGCTTATTTAAATCGTCCTAAATCTTTAATGCATAGAAAATGAAGAATTGAGCGATTATGAAAAAAAATAACGACTACTATAAAAAATGTAGCGATATGTTTCTAAAGTTAATCAGTTACGGAATAGGAAACGGCTCTTTAGGTCAGTTGTTTCGACGAACAGACGGATATTTCTTTCTGCGAATACCTATAACATGTGATCGTATATGGAAATAATAAAAGATTTTGGTTTCTGTACCTCAAAAGAAAAAGCAAAGTAATAATTGTTAACTCATTTTGTAATAAATCAACGGATTTCATACAAAATGAGTGGATACGCCCGAAAACTCAAGTTTATCAACTTTTATCAACTTCAGTTTAACTTAAGTTTAGTTCCCGTTGACAAACTTTCGGCGGGCGGATCAACCGGCACTTAAACGGTTTCTGTTTTTCTAATAAATCAATATTTTTATTTACTAATAATATTTATTTATAAAATAATAGAATTAACAGACATTTTATATCTAGCTCAAATAAAATAAAAAATAATTCCAATACGTTAAGTATTGCAATTATTTTTAGAATATTTATTTAATTAAATATAATATATATTTTATTTAATTAAATATTTTAAGATACAGTTTCTCTACAAGGGTTTTATTTTATTATTAAATTAAACATGTGGTCATCATAGGTAGGTAGGTATATGTATAGGATTACATGTCATTTACCTTTAACGACAACGGTGGTGGAGGGCCGCAATCGATCCCGTGTTCCAGATTTTGTTCCTAGTCAATGCTCTATCGCGATTTAATCAATATAAACTTTTATTGGATAAGGCGCGGCGTTTGCTTCGACAGCTTAACATGCAATGTCATCCCTTAAAAAAATTTTTTCATTATACAAACGGAATTGGGGGAAGTGTTAAGATTTTCTAGATATTGCGAGTATAATGGCGGAATTGAATGCCGCGCTTTATTTACCAGAGCGAGGAAATCATAATAATTACTAATTATTCCACCTAGTGGGGATGGAAGCCACGACCATCGCGTTACATTCAGACGCTAGTAAGATGATCAGATAGGGATTAAGGATAAAGAATCAATTGACTCTTAGTAAATTAGTGCTTTACTAGATATACCTAATATGTAGTTAGTGTAACAAAATGCTAAATTTTCAGATATGTTAAACTTTCTAAGCAAACCTATAAATGGAATTGTAATAAACGAAGTATGTAGTACATATAACAGAGATATCCTGTTATCCCTATATTATTATTTCTATTTAACGGAAGCACATGAATTATTTACGTATTAATTATTGCGCGAAGATTTGTTCCTAGGTATTTTTCAATAAATTGCGGCGTACACATGATACGAGTTATTTTTTTCATTTCTCTTTTTGTTTATTATTTAATTATTTAGAAATTTACACGTAATTTAAAAACGTAACTAAATTGTACCTAACATTGTCTATCCTAGGATATAATGAATTACGAAATGAAATTCACAACTATTCAGTAAGTACATAGCAGGGTATTAAAACAGATTCAGTTAGGTTTCGCGTCTCGTCTGGCTGCTGACGTCAGCCATCGATCCGTCTGCCTCAACCCCAAACCCGACGTGGGTGGCTAAGGCTGATGCAATTTCACAGTTTTGTATGAAATTATATGAAACTTGTAGGTCAAGGAGTTGTGGAATAGTACTTTACATACGAGGAAGATTCTTAAATGCACTTGAGTTATAGTGTCGAATTGGATAGTTTTTTTTATAAATGTTTTTTGCAACGGTTTAGTAAAAAAAGGAGATATTTTAAATTAAAATAATTATTTTATACTGCAATTATTTTTAATTAGGTGAAATGATAATTAAATTCATAGAACTTAAGTCAATATTGCTCTAAGCACATTTATACTGCGTTTGAAAAGTTAAAGTTGGTTTGTGGTATGAGAGGAAACACCCACACCACCTCGTCCACCCATACCCCTGACGCTGCAACTGCGTTCTACTTTCTACCTAACAGCACTATATATGTAGTAGGTACATGTAATATGCAATGTAGAGTCTGTATAAATGACATATTTTGTCCATTTGGAGATTCTTACCTTTGAGATTGATGACGCAGATTCCACATACATGGAAAGAGAAATTTATTAAAACCCATTCGACCGGTTTGGTGAAATGTTTTAAATCGCCGTCTACATCGAGCGTATAAAGATATAATAAAATATATTCTCCACGCCTTTTTAATTATATTTTAGCAGCGGCAGCAGCAATAAGTGATGTTATATATCTTTTAATGAGCACCTAATTAAATTACTATTATATTATGATCTAATCCTTTTACAACATAGAGTTACATAATAGAATAGCTTATCATTTATTTACACAATGAAATTGTTTCTTTTACGCTTGACCCGGATTACAAGTTACGACACAGGAGATCCCAGTGTCGATATTGAAACGAAAATAATCGTTCCACGGGATTAATATTATTCTAAAAATACAATCAGTTAAGTCAGTTTAGAATGTTGCAATTTCACAATACTTACCCAAGGAACTCTTCCAGCGGGTGGGTAACTCGCGGAACAGTATCAGGGGGGTAGTTCTGTGGGCGGGCGGCTGGAGAGGGGCTCTCTGGAGGGGGCACCAGCGTCAACGACCGCCACTCGGCTGCCTGCGAGCGTGAGAGGAAACCGTCCTGTGCTGCATTCGTGCAACTGTAACAATCACCACTTTTTGTCTGGCCTCCGCTCCGTACGTGCGCAATTAATGAAATAGTCTCTCCACAGCCGCGTCGGGCACTCGCGTCTTTATAGTTTGTACACGTCTTGAATTCCTGAAATGTTTTGTTAGTTTCGTGCGTGATTTATTAACTTGCGCGTGCTCTCGCCGCATCACGTTGACGGATAATCCCTAGCGTGCAGGTTTCAGTGACACCGCGAGACACTGTGGGACTGCATCGATCGAAAATAGCCGCGTTTTTATTTACGAGCGATGCTTCGCTAACGATTGTCGTATATTAGTTGAAACTTAATTATGAATGTGTGAATTTTAAACATTTGGTTATGATGGTGCGACTCGGACTTGCCATGGTGGTCGGTGTGGCGCCAGCGCTGGTGTCTTGGTGGCGAGGTCAAGGTTCCCGGTTGCCTCCGCCTTTGTCTATCCCAAGTCCATGTTCGGAGAAATCACTCAAGTGGCCAGCAAGAAGATCTCCTTCACTCTCAGATTGCTTGGAGAGCACCAGTGATGACGATTCCACCCGCTCTGTGGTGTGCCACGTGAGACCTAAATTAGTAAGTTCGTCAATGGACCACTTACATTCTATCTCTATATGACTGTATAGTTTAGTATTTGTTATATTAACAACTAAATATGTGATTTAACCTTCGTGTCATACGAAAATGTTATAGCATATTGCTAAAATGAATTCAAAAAAGTCTGTAAAAACATTTGTTTTTAAAATATTATGTTATCTTTATATTTTTATTATTTAACACACGCAATCTTTATTGTGTACGAAACGATGTCTCCAAAAAAGAAAGTATAATTTACATAACAAATCAGCCAATGACACTGTCGCATCGTGAATGGTAGAGCTTCGAAGAATATTATTATAAAAAGAGATATCGAGTTTGTTTTTTATGCACATAAGTCTGACTCTATGGAAGAATGATCGAATGAATCACCGGCGAATTTGCTTAATTTTTCAATTAGTGAGGACAATGACGATGGGTACCGTTAAAACTATTACACATGTTCATATAAATTGGTTAATATATTTTGTCTATAGTTCATATTTTTTTTACAACACAAAGTGCGACTTTAAGTGCGTCTGAGCTTAAATTTAAGTTTCCATTTTTTTAAAAAACAAAAAGAAATCTTGTCAAAATAACGAACGTATGAAACAGAGTGTTTTAACACTCCCCCTCCCCTACTCTATCACATGCGTGAAGCTGAAAAAAAAATGTTATAATAATATTTTATGATTGACAGTTGGTTGACCATGACTATGTAAGAAACGAGTTACTTGCATAATAATCGGCTTATCACTGTCATTAGCTTAAGTGGCTATTGAAAATGATTTCTTTTTTATTATTGATTGATTGATAATTATGTTATTATTTACATAAATCCAAAGTTTAAAAATATGACATTAAGTTATTATGTGTTCTAACTGTTAATATATAATATTTAAATGTTCTCATTTCATTTACGTGTATCTCTGATGTTTGTAGAGATGGCAGGTTATTGTGTTCATCTAGTTTTCCGATTGGTTTGTTCATTTTTGTTGGCAGAATATAAAGGCTGTTTCGTATAAAGAAAACTCTACGCTATAATATCGATTTCATACAATCACATACTTGTAATGCTTATGATATTTGGATGTTCAAATGTTATGTAAGTTTTCAATATCATCCGAAATTAGTAACTTTATGTCGGCATAGATAATATTAATACTGTAATGTATATTTATCCAAGATTGTATTCTATGGAAAGCACCTGCTAAAGTATACGACCTCGACCGTCAATGAAGGAAATAAGCTACAATTAGGGTGATTGATGCTTAAGGGTTTTTTAACAAAAGACATTTGTTAGCCATATTCCTTTGATTTTTTTAATAGTTCACGCATGTGTTCCTTGGGGGGTAAAAAGTTACCTGATATATCTCTTTGTATTGGTGGTCTTATATTATATTTTTATGTAAGTATTGTATATTAAGAATTTGTAACGTTTACTGAACTGAACGGATCTAGATCAAACATCGATCATTCACCTTTGCTATTACGAAAGCGTATCAAACGTGCGTGTCTGCTCTCAGTCGCAGATGTGCGGCAAATGTCACGATATTTACGTACGAGTACGTCGCGTGTGCAGCCTCCTTCACTCTTTAGTGATGGACGCAGTTGATTCGATGTTTCGAGTTTTGTTTTTTTAACCTGTTTTTGGAATATAATTATTTATTTTTACACTTCTCCAGCGTTATGGAGGCGGAAAACGTTGCGTCCTTTACCATTTTTTTTACACTTGTATCCAATGTAGGAAGCAATGTGCGAATCTTAATTAAAATGTTGGCACTATTAGATAAGAAAAGCTAGTCAAACATTTCCTATTCTTATCGAGACAATTCAATTCTATTTTGTCAACTATTTTGTTAACTATTTTGTTAATTTCAATTCCCTAAATTATAACAATTGTTACATAGATTTCTTTTGTTGATGAAAATTTAAATAGATGACAGAATAAATTGTAACTTGAAAACAAGAAAGATATGTCATTTTGATAGTTTTTTTGGTAACAAGTAAATATATCCCAAAATACGGTCAACCTTCTTGTTATCACAATGTCATATTGTAATAATATAATTGGACGAATTGCGACAGTCGATCCGGACAACAAGAGTCCATCACTCGGTGAGCCGGCACCGTTCTATCTCATACAGTTAACCGTCCGAGATCGCCGCTTACTCTGTACATTCTCGTTAATTTTTTCCGCGTGTTTAGTGCTTATTGCGAACTTTTTATACGACACCTTTTCTCTGCCAGTGCAATGTCGCCTGTGATTTAGACCGGTGCGTTTCGCAAGCGCTCTCAATGTACTGAGTCAAGATTTCTTTATTTTTGATCACTATTGAGTTTTTATATGCAATTTTATTGCATGAATTATTTTTTTCTTTTTTCGTGATTGCAGTTTTTGGTTGGTGCTTGTTGAAATTGTGCTTGTGAAAGAATTGAAAATTTTGTCAATGTGCTATGTGATACAAATAGTTATGTAAAATAGTATTATCTTACTACTTACTAAATTAAATTTCAGTTGCTTAGTTAATAGCTCTAGTAAACATATCTCAGCATGTCAAGATACACTTGACACGGATTTCAAAATAATTATGCTAAATATGGAAATGCTTTGAAATATTTTCACATAAAGGCAAACGTGTAGGTATATGAAAAGGTAGTAGAGCAATTTACGTTCTTATTTTTCTTAGAAATACTAAAGTTTAAATTTACATATAAGTACGCGCAATAGATACAATTATTCCGTTCTTTTAAATCACCAAGACACTATTCTTTTCTAAGACTCAATACATTAGTATTTTGTTCCGTATCAGGAATAGGCAATTTAAAGTACAGTAAATGGTCACGCGATACTGAGTACAATACTGTCTACATTATTCTTTGTGTCAGTCACGGGTCACATCCTCGCTCTATTCAAAGGAGAGAGTTGGACACCTTTCGTGCTAGCAAACTGACCAAACACAAATAATATAAGCTATCAAAAAGTAAAATACAATGAATAGATAAATATAGAGAAAGTCTCTATGAAGCATTTGCTTTAAGAAAATAATATCTCTTATAATTATTTTTAAATTTGTTTGGGTAATTATTCACTTTTTATTGTATCTTTTTAACTTTTCAACGTACAAGAACACCCCACTCTGCATATCAGGCGTGTGCCAAAACAATTAACAGATTTATTGATCTTACGATACAATTATACTGTTTTTTCTTATCGTTAAGCAATGATTATACAATTCGTCAGTGTCTTATTTAGTCGACAGTTACTCTTATTAGTTGCCTGATCGTTGCCAAATTGATTGCAAAGCTTCTTAATCGAAATTGCATTGCAGTTAGTACTAGCCCTCCGTTCTATTGACTGGTTATCTACCGCCTGCTATCGATAGTTACTTGTGGTTGTTTAATTTAATAAAATATTAGGTAGAAATCAGAGTTCTTTGTTATTGTGCAAGTTTCACCTGTCCAGGTTAGTTTTTCTATATTATTTACTGTGTTCCCAATAGTTTTTGATAGAGCACGTAGTAGTAATGTTTCTACACTCTTTTTGGAATTAAGTTATTTTGTCGCTGTATATATTATCCACATATTTTTTTATCACAGGATAGGCAGATGGAAATTAATGTTATAACACTCTGTTCCCTTATCCGATATCCCAAATTTTTGAAAATGTACACGCAATGAGATTGAGAGAGAGAGAGAGATAATTGAGTGGCGAAACTCAACGTCTGCTACCAGACGAAAGAGTGATAATAATCCATTTCACGAGGAAGCATCGAACCCATCACCGTTACGTTTACAGTTTTCATACGTCGTGCCTCTGCGCCACGATGACCTCCATATCCAGCTCATGGTAGTAATATATCGTATAAGTGTATGTAAGTTGTTTCAACCCTCAAAACCAACTTAAGCGATTCTTCTCATTTCTCTTCAAAGAAATCTTAATTGAAATGCTTTTTGTTCTATCAAGCTGTAGGTTTATATGTCATTATAGTATCTAAATACACGTAGTGGAACACTTCCTCGAGTTATCAGCTAATTGTATGTGTAGCGTTAAACAATTTCCTCCTGATAAATAAAACATTAAATTCTTTATAATGTCTTTAAATTTTTATTTGTAAGTTTAATTTATTGTTGTGTAAATTCCTAATTTTGGCTTTATTACGGCACGGCAGAGGGAACTTGTTAAGACACTCCGTTCACCTGTCTCCGCCTAATTATTAAGTCATTGCTTGTTGGTATTATGAAAAATGTAAAGCTATTATTAAGTATACATGCTTATTAACTGTTAATTTGTTTCATTCTGTGCAGATCATTGTTACGTCATTCTCATACTCGTATGGGAAATTGTATTTTTGTTCCTGTTTGTATATGTACTTCCTTGAAAACTACTGTTTAATGACTTTTTTACGAGCCCGTTTTTTTCGTGTAGATAGAATGAAAAATACTCTTTTTGTATTACTCTTTTTCTATAACTACCTTACGAGATGACTTAGAGACTTACTCAGACTATAATTTATTTCTTATTCTGAATAATACAAATAGCATTTTAAACATTTTATTAAACTTAAAGGAAAAAATATAGATACTCTAATTTGCCTAACTTTTTAAAAATATTATTCTGAATCTATGCAGTTTGTATATTTATCGAAGAAGGGACTATATTTACAA
>FAPJ01011191.1:0-17377 GCA_001485985.1 Heliconius ethilla aerotome | reverse complement strand
TCAACGCCGCACTTTATCTTTTAGCAGAGCGAGGAAATAAAAATGTCAAGGCTTTATAACTTAAGTATTCACTACATCAAACAAACAATGAAATTCGCTATTGACCTCAAATTAAAATCACCTAAAACTAGATCAATATATGCATAATTGATAAAAAATATAATAATATGCTAAAATATTACCTATTGCACAGCAGTATTAATACGGTAATACTGTTTATTTAAAATTAGGTTCATTTCCATAATTTAAACGCATCTTTACGCTTTTTCCCACATATAATTGTATGTATTCAGAGCGTATTCTAGAAATGAAATACCCGTTCTAGATATTTCACGCAATTTTTCAAGTTTGCGTGTACTAACTATGTGGGTTTTATTTTATTTTCTCCGCTCCAGGAGATACAGAGCGGCGTTGAGATCCGCCACTCAACACAATGCCTCCATGAATTCCACGAAAAGTGAGGAACGGAATTGTCTTAACACTGGGCTTCCAACCATTTCAAAATAAATAAAATATTTAACTGTAATATAATTATAATCTAACATACATATTTATGACTAATCTATTCAATTCTAATATCCACCTTTCCCTCCAAAGCCACAATAATGATTGACAGCAGAATATCACGAGCACTGTAGATAGTAACTATTGAAATTAAATAAAAAAATACAGTTTTTTACTCCACTACGGTTCCACGTTTTTCGCCGTATAGCCGGATTGTCATAAAGAAGCTGGTGTCAAGACACTCCATTCTTCTCTTTCCGTCCAAATTCGAGACACTGCTTGAAATGGCGATGATGATGATGATTTGAATTTCGAATGGTAATGTAGAGCAAAAAATATATATTTTTTAATTTCACATTTAATCCTGCAAAGAAACATTGTAAACCTACATATAAGAAAGCTATTATTAAGACATTAAATGGTGAAACTCAACGTACTTTATATTAACAAACCAAAACGAAAATCCCCCTATTAGAAATCGAACCTATACTCATCACGTTTTAATATAAAACCCATATAAATTAAGAAAAAAATTAAATCAAACAGAATACGAAGGGAAGTAACACAGTTCATCGACACATAATAACATACTATTTATAAATGAAACGATTAAAGTTAATTAACGCGATCAATTCGCATTGCTTAGATAGTTGACGATCGTGTGACTTATACGGATGGTTTGTGATAGCTGAGTTGTATTAATAACTCGAGTGTGGCGACGGCAGTGAGTTCGGTTCTCAGTCAGGAATATTTTTTTTTATTTTTCGCTCCGGGAAGAAGGCAAAACGCGGCGTTGAGTTCCGCCATTTGTCGAAAATTGGACAGTGGAATGGAGTGTCTTAACGCTAGGTTCCCCTGACTATTTTGCAGACAGATTTAACCCAGTAACATAATGCTAAGACACTCCGTTACTATTAAGACATCTCTGTTCCCCACTATCCATCGAATTTTGAACGCCGAGCTTCTCCTAACTATCAGACAACACAAAACTTAACTACAGGACTTTGAAAGTAGAAGCTTGGGGTGTTAGATAAAAAAAAAAAGTAGATGTGTAGTGTAGGAAGCTCAATGAAAGTACTAGTTAAAAAGTGGTAGAGTATATACAGTGAAAAAGTTGAAACGGTGGTCTCAGTACAACCTTTTCTATATAATAAAAAAATATCATGATAAAGTAAATACTCGTTAATACTCGTATATACTCTTTAATACTCGTATATATTTTTTATCTTTTAAATTGTAAAAATTTTCCCCGTTTTTTATATTTTTTTTATTCTAAAATTACTGTGCTAAGTAGGAATTAACATAATTAATGTTAATTAATTAAAGACTCGTTCGTCGCATAATTATATCAAGCTGAATTCAAGGGTTAAGTATACAAATCCATTCCAATTCTAAATATACAGTTTTTAATTTGAGCCGTAATTTAAACATTAATAATAATTTGACTAAATTATTCAAAGCTTTAGTTTCTGTCTTCTTTGTTTTTAGCTTCACGAGTTGGAATCGAATCTACTAGCATCGAGTCTACAGTTGGAAACGGCGCTACTGTGCCACGAGTGCACCTAAACATATTTAAGATTAGAAAATGGTATGACATATTATCAATATAGTATGTTTGTATATCCCACAGAATATAGAGACTATTTTAAAATTAAAAAAAAAACAACAAAGAAATAAGTAAATTAAATTTGCTCCAAACTTCTTGAGAGTGCATACATTTGACATTAATAGTATGTTCGTAGGAGAAACTAGATTTAACTGTACTTTTTATATTAAGCTGTTTTTATATTGTACTCTGCAGTCTACATATAGTGATAAAAAGTTTAAATATGTTTAGACCGTCGTAGCGCAGTGGCGTGTTGTCAGACTAAGCACGATGGACGTGGGTACCATTTCCCATTTAAAAAATCTCACTCTGGTAATAAGACATAGCGCCGCTAAACATGTAATGCCTTTAAATTTGGGCGGACGCTAAAAAAAGCAAAAAAAAAAGAAAAAAAACATTAAATTTTAAAGAATTAATTGCTTTAAATTAAATGAAAATATTGCAACAAAATGTTATTGAGTCAATGATTTAGTAAAATTGACCAAATAAATTCTTAATTATTTGGTTAAATAACTAATATAATGATATACAATGTTAACTTCTACTTATCATTATAAATTCACTTTGCACATACATAAATATTTATATATAAGGAAAAAAGGAAATTAAACCATGTATATCAATCAGTTCCTTTAACCAATTTAAAGTAAAGAGTATAATAAAAGTACACAAAACCTTGAAGTAAGCTATAGAGACATGTTTGCACTTTTAACTATAGAGACTTTCACACGATTTTGTTTGAAACTTATTTTAATTATTATGAAATGATAAAAAAATATATATTTAAAATTATAATTTCAATTTATTTAGTTATTATAAAAATAATTATTTTAATAGTTTTCAATGCACTACAAACACTTGCAAGGCATAATAAAGTGCCAAGGTGAAAAAAGACCACTTTTAAGCCCGGGAGACTGGCTGTAACGAGATAGGATTGAGAAAAAACTTGTCGCATCTATTTTAAAATGAAACGAAACGGTTTTATTCTTTTTTTTTTCAATAAAAAAATACATTAACGATGATTTTATATGCACAAGAGTCTTCCCTTCAAAAATATGATAAACAAATATACAATAATAATAATATTATTATATAAACATTATAAACTTACTGTCAAATATACACAATATAAACACTTTCACACAAACACAAAACAAACACAAAAGTGGCAAGTTCTTTACTTTATGCAAGCAAGCATGTAGACGCGTCTCTCCGCGATTGCGGCCGCGTTGTATCTGCACGAACATAGCCAGATTGACCTTCGGTTGTGTTAACAGTGTGAAGTTGGCTATACCGGTTTCAAAGTTATGTCGCCTATCTCTTTCTATAGCTTAGTTGTTAAAATACTATGCATTTTACTAATATTTATGTTGAAAAAATTAATATGTTTTATATATTTGGAATGTATTATATATTTGGTTGCAACCAGATTTCAACCCGCGCCTGTTCTAAACTTTAATTTTTGTTGGTTCATCCTATATTCTGCATGTAGTAGGGTAGGCAGGGGGAACTTGGGAGCTTAGAGTTAAGACACTCCGTTCTCATCGAGACACTTTCGTTGGCCACATTCCACCGAATTTTGGAGGCATTGCGTGTTATGAATAAAAAAGTTACCATTTTAAAGAATGTTGTTCAACGAAATTGCTACAAAAACTGTTATTGAATTGAATTTTCAGAGGGAAACTATTGTTTCGACACTCTGTTTACCATCTTCTGTCCAATTTTTGATGAACGAAACCAACTAAAATTAGTAGTTAGTTATTAATTAGTTAATGAAACACGACCTTATATAACCTTTTATCTTACCACATAAAATATTCAATTTACATAACTAATATTACCTTAACATATGTGTAATTAACATAATGTCCAAAACAAATAAAGTATGAAAATTCCTTATATTTAATTATATGTTCTTTGACTTCTGTACTACCTTGTGTATATAGTGTTTATATGTAATTATATAATCATAAAAATCAATTATGAAATATGTAAAATCGACTCTACAAATACATTAAATTATTATTAGATAATGCTTATACTTAATCTTATTTATTTAAGAATTAAATAACATCACGTAATTCTTCAACCAATCATATTAAGAAAGTCACGTGGATCTGAGAGAGAACTCTCCTATCTCTACTAAATTTATTTAGAGGAAATTCTTGCGCTCAGGATAACACATAAATGTATGGAAATTGGGGAACGGGTTAACATTAGATTTTCTCTGCCTAAACTGCTACAAAAAAAGCTACTGAAGCAAAAAAAGCCCTTTAATTCAGATATGTACCTGTAATCTCGGTAAACATTATTTTTTTAGCTTCGCACAGTATCGTCCATAGCATAAAAAAAATAATTTCACGAATTTACCATTTTCTTATCAGAAATACCAAGCAATTCCGTGTATTGTTTATATTATTTAACAATTTTATTCGATAGGTTATTTATTGAAGATTTTATAGTAAGACAGATAGACAAACAAACTCATCTGCTTTATTATCTTAGTATAGATTAATTCCTTCCCATAAATGAAAATCTATCCTACAATCATCGCGCTTACAGACAAAAGTTAAACGTTTTTTTTTAATTTAATTTATATCTTAACTTTAATAACAAACCGCCAAAAGTCAGGATAAATGGCTTGTTTAAACATATAAATTAAAAAGTGTATAACGACGTCCATAAAAAATAAAACAGTATATCAACTTATTTGCCAATCCGAAGGGAACTAAATCAATTTGGCCGTATCTCATACAAGGTATAATAAGGCTTATTTTGTTTTGAAAGCAATCTTTTTTAACATTAATTAATATATTGAAACCGTCGTGGCGCGTATGACTATAACGCGACGGTCTTAGGTTCTATTTTCACTCAGGTGAATGAATCATTATTTACTAACACTTTCATTTTTTGCTTTGGCAAAAGTACGGCGTTGAGTTTCGCCACTCAACACGCAATTCCTGTAAAATTGAGGAACGGAGTATTGTAACACTAGGTTTCCTCTGCCTACCCTGCAATATCTATATATGATACAGCGTGAAGCTGAAAAAAAAAGAAGAGATTTCTTTACAAAACTTTTTTGAGCTTTTATTCAAAGCTTGTTACAAATAAAAAGGTTCCCGTTACATCCAGACAGGTACAAGCGCAAGCTTATTTTTTTCTTTATGCATATCAAGTTTAAAAATTCGGGCATTAATTGTTCTTTTATTTGAATACCTGAACTCTAGAGAATTTCTGATTGTTAACTTTGTAAATTATTGTCTCGAAAAGTAAATTTAGTGGCCGAATGTGAATTTAAACAATTGTATTGATAATATCATATTTTCCTTTCTTCTCTCTGGTAACAAAGAAAATAAAGACGCGATGTCAGCAGAATTTGGCGGAAAATGAGGAACAAAAGTGTCTTAAAGGGAACGGAGACTTAACACTAGGTTTCCAGGTTTTCTCTGCCTACCATGCTATTTAAAGTAACGTCGTCAATCTTCAAAAAATAATAGATATTAAAAAGATATTATTTGATAAAAGCATTTTCCCCCAAGCCAAGTATCTAGTGTATGTGGGATTGACATTCCGTTACACACTTTCCGTTTAATTATCGAGACATTGTGTAGAGTGTAAAGTAATTTAAGTATAATCGTGTTCGCAAATGGGAATGGAACCCAAAGCTGTTACGATCACATCCTCTATAGCACAGTTGTAAAGTGTTTGATTGTCCATACAATGATTGATTGTGGATTCAATTCAGACGAAAGGAGAGTTTATAATAATTAAATATCACTGATTAAATAAAGTTCTTTTACCAAAAACACTGTCTCCAAACGAGCGGAAGAACATAGTTACTCAATACATTTACTGATGTGTTACCATAGAAAAAAATACAACCTGAGGCGGTTCTTTTTGTCGGTATTAATTAATAAATTATTTTATAACGGGTAGGTAGCAGTTCTTAGAAAATAATTTTCGCAGTAATATCAATACAATACAAGAATATTAATTAATTCATTGATCGGCTTCCTTTGTTAATATTTTTTTTGGATTGACTAATAGAAGAGATCGGAAGTAGATTTCTCATCACCACTTTTTACCTCGTTACCAGAACAAGGAAATAAAAGTATTGAATATTTCATTCCACCAATTGGGAATCAAACCCATAACCGTCACGTTTTGCAGCTGTATAGGAGATTGAAGAAAAAAATTAAATAAAATGTATGTAGGTACGTATGTTTATCGATTACTGTACTACCCACGGCCCCATGTACTACAAATATATGCGAGAAATATAAAAGAGAAAAAAATAGATATTCTAATATTTTAGAAAAAAATGTCACGAATAAAAAAAAGCTGTGACCAAACATTTTTTCTCATAATTTCTTGCACTGTTATCTATTACTTTGTGACACCATAACAAAATATCACAGCTTGATAATCTTTAGTTTCGTGACGATAAAATTGAATTAGGTACAATTTACTACATCCATTATACAGGGAGGGCGTCGTGGTGCTGTACTACTTAAAATTTTACCTGTACGAACGATTAGAATTATAATTATTATCATTTCTTCGGTGTTATTAAACGCGGCGTTAATCTCTACCACTCAACGTCTCTATGAGGAACGGAGTATATTATCACTACGCCCCCCACTCTACTATAGGGGATAGAAGGGGAAACTAAAAATACAGTAGGTATATAAATTTTATTATAGAACCTTCCATTATTCAAGCATTCGCTACATTTGATATGCGCCAGCGCAACGGACGCGGTGACGGATAGTGAGTATCCGGTCTACAAAAAAAAGTATTATGCAGACAGGATATTCCCACTGGAGCCTACTTATTATGATCAGATTAACTTTTTTACTGAGAAATATTTTTCTATCCTAGCGAAGACTAGGATAGAAGACTAAATAAATATATGGAGTTTTGCATAGTCTTGGAATATTTTTTTTTATTTCCCCTGTAAAGTGGAGAGAACTTAGTGAAGCAATCCTCCGCTTTCTATTGTCTTCTTCCAAAAGAGTATCGAACTTTGCTTAGCCAGAAAACGGAATTAATGATCACTATGAAAAATACGAAACAGTATATAAACATTTAAAAAGTCTTTAATCTGTTGGGCTTGCCTTATGAAAATAAAATATTTTATAACTTCTCGTTTTATCAATCTCTTCTATTCTCTCTATTTTAAGTACTTCAAGACAAAAAAGAATTGACATAAAAGAAGAATTTTGTTAATCATGAATATAATGTAATATTTTATTATAACTAGATCAAACTTAAAACCGAGAATCATCTACTTTTTTAATAATTGCTACTTCATATATAAAAAATATAGTTTACATTACCTCTAGGCTCTATACCAACAAAGATCTATAACTAAGCAATTTATATGTACACATCTCTTACCATTTAGACATGTAAATTAAAGTCTCAAAGTCAGATAATAATTATGTTGTCTTAAACATAAAAAATCTAGATAGATTTTTAGCCACAGCATTGCTATTAAATAACTTTTCTTTTTACCTTGCGCGTGCGCAGGTCTATTGTTAAACGGGTTCTTAGTTTGAACTGTCAAAATATATGCATCTCTTTTACTTCTACGAATGTAATATAATTTTCTATCTCATTCTCGTGTGTAAAACGTGCGATTCTTTTTTGAAATTTGAATAAATTTACACTTTTAAAGTAAGGTTTCACTGACAAAGGAACTTGAACTCGTATAGACTTTCATTAATACATTTTAATAAAATAAATAAATTTCGCTGTGTGTAATAGCAAGAGGGAATATAGTGTTAAAACACTCCGTCACCCACACACCGCCTCTTTGCGTGTTAAGTGTCAGAGCTCTTTGTCTTGTTACCAGACTGAGGAAATAATTTATTTCACCGACTGAGAATCGAACTCACGACCATCGCATTTACAATCAAAAGACAAGCTGCTGCGCCAGGACAGTTTTTATACATTCAACCTTATATTTTATGGAATTTTAAACGTTTATAAAAATTATGGTAACGGTATTAAATGATAGTGGTCGCAATGAATACGACACGCTCGGTATATGAAAAAAAAGTAATATTAAAAGAGATTTTATTTTAATAATAAATATGTATTTTTAAATTACATTTTTTAAACCGATTTAAGTAACTTTTTGATATCGCTCATCTGGCTTAATAGTCAACAATAATACATATAATAAACAACTTTGATGGGGTCTCTTATAATATTTAAAAAAATGCAATTAAGTCATTGTTGCACAAAATGTACCATAAATTTGACAATTGAAAATACTATATGCATAATAAAAGCTATAATGCAAGCAAGTCGGTGTGGGTTGTTGTGGGTTCAATCCCTCTAGGGAAACTGAGTTTATTTTCTTGGTCTGGTCTTTTGGGACGGAGTGTCTCAACACTAAATTTCCCTTCTGCTATACACAGGAAAAAGCGTAAAGCTGAAAAAACTACTATATCCATCTAATATATTTACATGTATATATATATAAATACAAAAGTCATAATTCTCTTTACAAGAAACACTGTAATCTATGGAATGTCAGTAATCAGTATATTTCTCACCGGCACCTGCACTTAGGAAGTGCTAGTCGAAATGTATTTGAACTTACATTGTTAAGACCGAATTTGCATATAAGATTATGATATATTGGGTTTGGGGACTTTTATAAATTATACTAATATTATAAAGAGGCCGACGTGGCCCAGCGGCACGGCATCTGACTGTAAACGATGGTTGTGGATTCCATTCCCACTCGGGGGAATGCATTATTTTCATTTCCTCTCTTTAATAACAACTCAACGCCACTTTTTACTCGATTTCAGAGCGAGAAAATAAAACGATTTTTTATTTAATTTCCTCGAGTGGGAATCGAACTCATAACCTGTCGCGTTAACAGTCGAGCGGCTAGCCTCAATGTTTAAATAATACTAATCAATAATTGCATAAGCTACGTGTGTCACAAACTTTATCTTTTCTTTAGTACAGTATGCAAATATAGTCCTTTGAAACTAAAAGTAAAACAATATTTGAAAATAACTATAAAAGTAATAGAAGTTACGTAGTAATAATTCGTTTCTTTTTTATCTTCGAACTGTTTTGCATATACATATATTATATGTTACGCAAAAGTACGGCACTTCGTTCTCCACGCTCCGCACAATTTTCGATACATTGAGTGTTGAGTAGGTCTTTATGTTACCAAAAATTTAAAATAATCCTGAACGGGAATCGAATCCACTACCTTCATATTTACAATCAGGACTCACGGCCACAATAGTCAAGTTTATGAGTTTATGGAATTATAATTACTATAGAGACGTCCTCGGACTCGTCCATAGAGGCTTCCGTACCAATTTCAGGATGGTAGGTCAAAGGGAAGTACTGTAGAGTTACCGTACTATAGAATTTATTAGAGTTGACAAACTTAAGTTTGCGAACATATGCCCATGCAGACATTTTCTATGAAATGAACTACCAATGAAAGCTTGTAATTATTTTTTTCTATGAAATACTTATAATTTTTCACTTTTCAAATTTCCTTTCCCCTAAAAGTTTTCATTATGCGGCGATATATCAATGCTCGTATCTTTTGATTTTAGAAGCAACTTTGAACTTAGAAGCTTGAAGAGACCATAGACCTAAATGTTTAGTATTAATGTCTACTTGATAGGGATGAAAGAGACATTCTAATAGATTTCTTAGTCTGTAGACTACCTTCAGTTATATAGAAGCTACTAATTAGCGCTCAAGAGTGTTAGTTTTAATGCCAAATAGGACGCTACAGTACTATATGCTATCTGTAAAGCTTCCCATCCCAATACGTTTCGTGACTTAAGTTTGTAAAGCTTAAGCATAAAGATTTATTTTAAACTAGAGCCTCCACGTGTCCCCGTCTGTACTACACAATTAATTAATTTTTGTGATCTATTAACAGTAAAGCTAAAGTTACTTAAATTAAATATTTTGTACCAATATTTTCGTATGCAACCCTTCATATAGCCATAACTTTTTTATTTTTGGACCGATTAAAATAAAACAAACACTAAATGGTTAAGTAAAGTTTGCCAATACTGCATTTAAATCGGTTAAGCCATTTCTGAGATTAGTGTGAAGAACCGCACAGACAAATAGACAAACAGACAAAAAAAATAGAAATTATAGTTTTGGATTCTATTACATTTTTACAGGTTCCCAATAACATTTTTTCTTAAACATTTTCCATGTACAGACACCGATCCGTTACGATTTTATTATAAGTAGGTAGATATATAGATCCATTGTACATATGTAGGTACATGTTCATGTTAGCGTGTTCAGTACTTTTACACTGTGTTTCTTTTGTGAAGCTTACTTTTTTGTAAGTTGGACAAAAATAACTAATTAATTTTAATAAATGAGGCCTTCGTGGTGCAGGAGGAATGTTTTTTTTTTAAATATTTTCGTTTCCTCGCTCTAGTAACAAGTCACAGTGCGGCGTTGAGTTCTGGCATATAACAGGCAATACCTCCAGATTTCTGCGGAAAGTTGCCAATGGAGTGTCTTAACGGGAACGGAATATTTTAACAGTAGATTTTCACAGGGAGAACCCAAGTGGAACTCAAACCTACGTACAGTTTTTTTGTTGATCGTGCTACCCAAGTAAAAACCAAAGTATTAGATAAGCCATTTATCGAAGAAGGCTGTAAGTTATATTACATGTATTTTTCTTCATCTTCACGCTATATCCCGCATATAGCAGAGAAACAGTTTGTTAAGATACTCCGTTCCGCCAAATTTTCGTGGCAGTTGGTACCAGAACGAAGAATTGAAAATATTCATAAACTATAATTATAATTCATATTCCCTAAAGTAGATATCGAATCTGCAACCGTAGATTGTAGGTTACAATCGCGCCCCTCCCCTTGCGCCCCTGCACCACGACGGCCTCGGTTAACATTTTAATCGTTACGATATCTTAATTTGACCACACGGGCAAAGACACGTAAAAAAGCTAGTATACGAAAAAATATCAAAATTGAAGCTCTATCACGCTAATGTTGTTACATTACTGAGTCACTGACGCACCCTAACCTTCTAACAAAACATACAAAAGGAACAAATTATATGAATATTACATTATGTAAATATATTACATAACATGTTGACATGAATTACATAAAACAAACTACAAAAAATATATTTATTTAAATAAATAAATCTACTACTCTAGATCTATTCTTCTATCTATTAAATCTTCCAAAAGGGTCCTGTAAAATATAAATAGGTTCCGTTTTCGTAACAATTGCGTTATTTTTTTTTAGTTTTAATAGTCGAACTTTTGATTTTTTAATTACTCTATAACATACACTATAATATAAACTCCTAAAATACCTCTATCCATAGATTTAGGCCAGTATTTTAGTAATAACAATTAACTAAAGAACTATAATTTATAATTACTAAGTTAACCTTAATCGAAGTAATTATAAACTCCATAGTTGCCTTTGAACTGAAACTTTGTAATGTTTAAAGTTTCAGAATTTATTTTCAGTTAGAATGTTAATTAGCTTATTTCGTGTCCGGATGCGATTACGTGCAACTAAAATGGTCTATATTTAGATTTTTGACATTTCGAACAAAGTTAGTTAAGCCTACATTATAAAAGGTTTGTGGTGTTCTTTTAATTTGCTGTAATTTCCTTTAATATATGGTACCTATTAATCGTTGTTAGCAATTTTCTTGGGTTCGACTTTAAGGCGTGAAATTGAAAATCCAATATGGAAATTCCCTTCCTGTAGGACTTTTTAGAAAATTTTCATAGCGCTTTCCTCCAAGTCACCAAGAACCATGCTAAAATTTAATGTTCTACGCCGCTACTTTTAATTGTATGTTGTCTGATATTTACTCAGTGACAGTAGAGTTTTATAGCAGCAGCATAGAGAACCTGAGAACCTAGTGTTAATACACTTCCACTACCCAAACTACGCGAATTTCTCTGACAGTGTGTTGAGCAGCGGAGCAAACCCCACGCTTTGCTTCGTTATTAGAGCGATGAAGGGAAAATATTTCATTACCCGGAGTGGAGTCTAGTCAGACTGTGTTGCGTCTTAAATTGCGCCCAAAAAGGTGAAACGGAGTGATTTATCATTTTCTCTACTTTACCCTGCTATAGTTGCATACGGGAAAATTAATTCCTCATTTCATTTTCTCAGTCTGGTAATAAGGCAAGACCTACCCTACAGACCCAACTATAAAGATAATACCTATATACATATAAAATACTTTTTAATACCTAGGAACTTCTTTCCTTTGTAAATGTGACAAATTAGCGCTTAAGGCAGGTATCATTCCGTTCTTGTTTAGTTCGTTGTTTTCCTATCATTTTTGCCGTGACATTGTACTCCCGTATACACGCGATACCGTGACAATACAATGCCGGCGCTATCGAGTCGCATCCGGTTCATAATTATTCATGATGTCCGTGAAATGTTTTAAGTAAATGTACAATAAAAAAATACTAAAGTTATACATATTAATTGCTCTTCTTCACCCTGTATCACTTCGATCCCCATTTATCAAGATGCAATATTCAGCGGGAGATTCACCTAGTGTTAAGTGGGTCCACGCACCGCTCAATTTTCGGAATATTGTGTGTTGAGTGGAGGTACTTAACGCCGCGTGTCTTGTTATCAGTAAGCTAATGTTTCTCTTTTTTAGTTTTTTTTTAGCGTCATGTTATCTCGCATACATTAGGTTAGGCAAAGAAACCTAAGTAAGACATTCCGTTGAATCCAAACTCCGTCCACACGAATGTAATTTGTTGCTATTTTTGTATGGACACAGCTATATGTATATATTATCTACTTCACAACTTACGGGAGATGCGTGAAGTTAATAAAAAAGTAATTCTAGGAACACTAAAATAAACAAAACCGCAACGTCTAACAGAAGGCTTCATAAATAACGAATGCTCCTTAATTTTATGCTTCAAAATTTTAGGGCGAAACCAATTTGAGTGATGGACGGAGATGAACCAATGGTTGTCTTATATGGCTGCAGGTTTTAGTCATGCTTTTATTCATTTATTATTTAGCTTCACGCCCGGAACCTAGTGTTAAGACACTCCGTTCCTCACTTTCTGCCAAATTCTGGAGGCATTGCGTGTTGAGTGGCGGAACTCAACTTGCCTCGACACTAGAGTAAAGAAATGAAAATATAAATTTTACATAAATGTTTCATCTCCTCGAATGGACATCGAATTCACAAACAGTCACGTTTACAGTCACACCCTGCGCCACGGCTGGCCATGCTTTTATTAAAATCTATAAATTGTATGGAACTCTACCGTTGCTGATTGATTGTTAGACAATGCACAGACGATACTATTGAACCTGGAAAGTCGAAATTTTAATTCAATTAGAGGCTACCACTAGAAAGAACCACAGTGTCCTAACACTCTACCTACCCCGCTGCAGGGAAAAAATAAACAAATCAAAAATTAATTTAAAAATATTCCTACAAAATATACTACGTCCATATAAACCAACCTTTAAACGTGAACTCGTAACGTACGGTATGTCCTTTATGTTAAACGTTTTTTTATTATTCGTGGAAACACAAAAAATAACGATTTAAAAATCGCTAAAGACTAACATTAAGATTTGTGGCATTTTTTTATCTTTTGTATTTAGGAAAGCTTTTTAAGCTTCACGCTAAACCCTCATATGGCAGGGTAGGCAGAGGGAACCTAGTCTAACACATTCCATTCCGCGTCGCCCAATTGCCGGAAAATTACGGATCCTATCACCGATGTTTGTCTTGAATGATGAAATGGAAGTCACTACTGTCGCGTTTACAAACAACGCTGTTCCGTTGGGCTTTGACGGACAAACTTTAAAAAATTGGTGAAAATTTTTGTGAAGCCGGTGATTTTGTATATCTTCTTTTAATTTATTTATGGACGCTTTGTCTTATCATAGAAATATATTTTTAAGGTTCTACTACCCTGCTATGTACAGGATGCAACTTAAATCTAACAAAAAATATATATTTACATTGTTAGCATAACCATTTCCGCTTTTATTAAATAGCTCTTAATTTGTATTATTAACTGTTAATTATTGAATGAATGAGTTTTTTGTTTTCTTTGAAGAGCTAATTTTAAGAACTATTGATTCAGATTGAAAATTCAATTTGTTTGATAATCCATTTCGATTAAGGCCGCTGTGCCTGTGTGTGTGCAAATATGTCATGTGTGTCATAAGCGATAAATGTGTGACAGGATCTTATTTGAATGTTTAGGTATAACAATAATATTTTCGATAATCGTACTGACTTTTTTCATCTTGAAAGATACATTTTATTTTTTGGCTTTAAATAATTCAAAAACACGAATTCAATTATTAGTTAAATGTATGTGATTTTGAAATTTCCTTTGAAAGTTCCGAGTTAATCTCACACTTTCTCACTGTTTTGTAAAATCAATCTCATCACAAATTGACCAGCTTTATTTCCTTATTGCGCTCGCATCAATGATAACAAGAATTTGTATAGTGGGTTAGGCTCCTCACACACACTAAAGATATAAAATAATATTTTCAAAAATAACTTTTCTTTGTAAAAAGAGCAGATTTACTAACAAAACTACTCTATATTTAAGTATTTTTAGGGTTCAGTAGGTACGAGTAAATGGCATGGCAATACTTTTAATTTTGTCATATTCGTCTGTCCATCCGTATGTCACAGTCATTTTTCTCGTACTGGCACGCTCGAAACGCCACATGTCGAGAAATCAATCAATCATTTTTCTCGTAGACTCTTTAGTTGAAATTTTGGATAAAATTATGTAGTATGATTTTAAAAAATAAAATTATTAAGGATATAATGGTAGCGGTGCTAATATGTGTTTTTTTGCAGCTACATACAGTTAGGCAAGTTCTGACTCGCGGCCTGTTTTTAGACATTATCAGTTAGATATTGATATCCAAATCTCTTTTACCAGACTCAGAGAATAAAAATATCATAAAAAAACATTATTCTCAATCAGAATCGAACTAAGAACTATCATGTCGGATGCAATTCAACTGCATTATAATAGTTCTGTACCGTTACTGTCAGATAGTTTATATTATTGTTTATTATTTCTTTATATTAGTATCCGCTACCGTCATCGTGTGCGGTTATTGCTTGCCGTTAGTTAGACGCGATTAGAATTAATTTCCGATAGTCGTGATAGGATTTTTTTTTATATTGCCTGACATAATATCTTTCAAGAAATTAATAAATTTCAAAAACTATTATATATACTACGTTTAGATTTTAAAAATTGAACGTTATATAACGTTGATGTACGAGGTTATCTCACAATAACCCTTTTAATGGTAAGGAAACTCTTTTCCGGGTACACCACCCGAGTCGACTCGACGGACTCGAGTGAGTTTTGTGGAACTTATGGACCGACAGATTTAGGGCATCGATTCCATCCATTGTATTCATTAAAAAAAAACTCAAAAATGCGAAAAAAAACTAGGTCGAAATAATCAAATTTGGGAAGCAATAAATATCTAATTAATCCCATTCAAAAGTCGAGTCACGAGAAGTTAACTTCCGTGTGAGATTTACAGATTAAGCGACCTTAACAGTTAGGGTTATATTGGCTGATATCGCGGGTGAACAACCTCGCCCTCTGTCAATTGGACACGGAAATCCTTGGAGTGGATAAGCTAAATGCTTTAACCCGCGTATAGCAGAGGTAAAGAGAACCTAGTGCTTGCACTCCATTCTCCTCTTGTAAGTGGCGGCATTCAACGACGTGAATCCGAGGTGCATCAGCAATCATGGCGATTTGTCATAAACTGTTTGTAAATAATAATGACTAAGTGATGAAACTCAACCTCGTATCGGCCTGAGTCAACGAAAGCGGAGAAACGATATTAATTAAAATATAATCGCGTAGTGGGAATCAAATCCACGACCATCGCGTTTACTATCAAATGCTGTCTGACTGCACCACAACGGCCTAAAGCCAAAAAATAGCTTTCAATCATGTATCGACTAAAACGATTAAACTAAATTATTATTTACTCGTAATATTATAATGCACATGTCATCTTTAAGCTCTACACTAATGGTTACTTTAGCTTCGGGCAATAAAAATAAAAGAATATGTTTGCGGTTAGGTCATCTACTCTAATTGTATTAAACTTCCAGAGGCCATCAGAGCGTAATGGGTAAATGAGATGGCAGTAATTTCCATTTTCATGTGAAAGAATAAATTATTGGGCATACTTTCTTCTTTTTTATTATGTTTCAAAACTTTATTTAGATACTAAATAAATTAATATTTTTATTCCATCAATGTCGACTCCACAGATTTCATGTCTCCACAATATATTCCACACAAGGGCTACGAATGCTCATTACAGTGTCCATATTGGTTCCGTAGTTATCTTACCTCGAACACGACTTCTAGCCTAGTTGAGACCTAGATTCCTTTGGGAAGTATAATTTATATTGTTGACGTAGTATACAAGTATAGTTTTAACATTGGATACATACGTATGTATGTATATCTTAGTGGCCATTGTGGGACGGTGACGGTGACCGACTGTAAGCGCGATAGTTGTCGGTTCGATCCCTACATCGAGCACGAGTTACTTAAGCTTCGTTGGTGCAATGCGATTAAAGATACGTACTAGCGAGGATTTCCAGAGCGAATGAAAAAGAAAACGCTCAGTTTGTTCGGGCACGTCACGAGAGTTATGAGATAAGCTTTACGCTGTATCCCGCACACTGCAGGGTAAGCAGAGGGAATCTAGTGTTAACCCACTCCGTTCCCCAACTTCCGCCGAATTCTGGAGGCATCGCGTGTTGAATGGCGGAACTCAAGAATTAATGACAAAGAATTACCAAAAATGATTAATGACAGAAGATTAAGTGCTAAGAGCTGAAGGGTACCTTGGTTGACCTACAATGGTACTGGAGAAAGGTTACATATAAAAAGCACAGGGAACAGACGACATGGTGAACGAGAGACCTTAGCGTTTGACGCTCTTTCTTATTAGCTACCCTGCTAGGTATAAAGCAAGAACTTGAAAATAATTGATTGCATGTGCTATTTACAGCAGCAGGTTACGATCAACAAAATAACAAAAAATATTGACATAATTATAATTATGTCAAAAATTTTATATACATATATAGAAAATAAGCAACCAATTGACCCCATAGGTATATACTTTAATAATCTATATATATAAAAGGACCTGTCCTCACTGACTGAGG
>FAPJ01011182.1:384-10705 GCA_001485985.1 Heliconius ethilla aerotome | reverse complement strand
ACCCACAATCGTCGCGTCACAGTCACACCCTTGTGCCGCTGCGCCACAATGGCCTCTTCTGTTTAATGTGCTAATGTTAGGAATTGCTCTGACTCGAGTTAAAAAGTCTTTTTGTGTTGGATAATAATTCATTAATCGAGATAGGCTATATATAGGTCATATTACATCACTAGTTTCCCTCTGCCTACCCCGCTGAGTGCGGGATACAGTGTAAAGCTGAAAAAAAAAATATTACATGACGTGAAAGATTTTGATTAGACCCGCTATAAATATAGTAAAAAATTCATGCACTTAAATTGTGTCACGTGTTTTGCAAATGTCAGCAAAAAAAAAATTTTTTTTTTTACAAAATTTTCTCAATAAATGACTTAGAGCAGTGTTGTACTGGTAAGAAGTACTTAAATGTACATTTTCTCGTCAAAGGTTTTTTTTTATGGAAAACAGACAAGGCTAACGAGCGTACGAGTCACCTGATGGTAAGTGACCACCGCCGCCCGCGACCCCGTGTAATACCAGAGGAGCTACAGGTGCGTTGCCGGCCTTTAAAGGTAAATCAATCATCTTTTATGTCACTAGTTCCTCTTCTAGGAGGTAAGCCACGCAGGGGCACTGGTACTGGTACGCGCGGCGTTGAACTCTGTCACTCAACATGCAATGCCTTCAGAATTCAGCAGCATTCCTTTCTGCTGTGAAGTTTTTTAATGAAAACGAACGTCTTAACACTTTCCAACCTTCTTCTGCCTGTGTGCAGGATACAGCGTGAAGCTATAAAATAAAGTTCTATCTTTAGAGTGAAATGTAACAAAAATGTAGTACCTAAGTACACAAATCCGCTTGAAGCGACACACTGTCGTTTATACATAATTAGAATCAATATAAGGAAAATACAATAACTACGCAATATTCACAGAAAGGTCGACAATGTGATCTCGACAAAGTTCATTTAGTTCTGTGAAGTCGGTTTGTACCGGATTAGTATAGATGTTATCGCCTGTGATAGTCGAGTCGTGTGCAGGCGCTTGTACACTCGGACACGAACTATAGTGTTCGTATAAGGCCTGATGAAAAATAAATAGTTTTGGCTAAATATTATTGTCTCTTTTCTTTCAAATATTTTTTCTTTTTAGAGAAAAAGAATGTCGCATAATAGATTTATGGTACATATTTACACCGGAACCACAGGCCTGAGACATATATCATCATCGTAGCCTCCATGCCAGTGCCTCGCCTGCCAGTCTGACAGCGATGTAGTGTTTAGATTATTATTATAAAACTGTATTTATTTTTATAAAGCCTCAGAGTGTACATACATATGTAATTAGAAGTTTAATTGAAACTCGTACACAGAGGCTCTTCGCACGTATAGCAGCGTAAACAGAAGAAACCTAGTGTTGAGACACTCCCTCATGACTCGCAACATGTTATTATCAATTTAAACACATATACTCGTGTACTATGTATTGATATAATAATATTCATCTTACCTGTTACTGGAGGACTCTACGTTTTTATTTTTATTAATAAGTATTACTTACATTCGTTAGTAATAATAACCCAATCTATGAAATGTCTATTGTAATCCATATACATCTTGAGATATTTAAAAACAATGAAAATTATAAATTTTGTGAATCACTTCCGTCCGAACTTAGTGTTAAGCCTCTCCGTGCCACACTGTCCACCTAATTTTGCGTGTTGAATATTGGAAGTTATCTCCACGCTTTGTCTTGATATCTACCTAAGGAAGTATTTAGATAGTATTCTGTGTGAAGACACTCCGTCGTTCTCTTTCCACCAGAATTCGGGTTATGTGGAAGAATTCTCAATGTCTCTATGATTAGGTTGAACGCGGGGAATCTGAACAGATTAGATTATTAGATAAGATTTCTTTATTTTTAATTCTGCGTTCCCTGCTATTTTGGGAAAAGAGTAAAGCTGCTTTCTTTTTCGCAACAAAGTGCAAAAATGGGGGATACAGCGAGCTTCAAGTACTTCGAAAGTATGGCGTAAAATAAAACAAATAATTATAAAAAAATAAATTAAGTACAAGTTTTATTTTCAGTTTTAACCTAATTTGTTTATACAAAATTATTCTAACGTGATTTCATCACTTAAAGCTTTGTAAGCCCTATCTTACTATAAGTAATAAATTAATTTATTTCCTACTTTGAGATTCAATGCCTTTGGCACTTACTAGACTAGGTCCTTATAAACAACTTTTATTTACACTAATTTGTAAATATCTATTGATAAAATAACTATAGTAGACGCAGAATAATTTGACAGAAATTAGTACAACTACGATTATTTAGTAAAATGGAAAAGCTAATAGCGTTAAGAGACACATTCGTCTCTCTCTCTCTCTCTCTGACGGAATATTTATAATTTAAACTAATATGTTACTCGCACTTTCTATGAATAACTAAACTTCTTTGTAATTAAATAAAAAAAATACATTTAAGCTCTGTCATTTTTTACGGAACAAAATTAGTTAAAACTAAATTACTTATAGCATTTCTGAAAAGGCCAAAAATGTACAAGTATATTTTAAAAGAGAGCTGATTGCGATAAATGTCAGTGTTTGTGTTTACTTTAACTTGACTAGAAGCGGTTAGTAAATACATTAAATATGTACACAATACTTATATGTCACTACAAAAATTATATCACAATTTAGGAATTGCGCCTTTACGCGAATACGCTGAGACAACACTGAACTGTGAGTGATGTCACTCAGACTTACACACCTAAAATACAAAAGTCCTAGAATAGTAAACTAAGGGAACATAAAACCAGTCAGTTCACAAGTCGTCGTCGTTGGTCCCACTGAACTAGATAACTTAGCCTAAGGTAATACTGCTTAATACTATTAAAGCTGCTGATTCGTAAGCTTCCAAGTTTCACAGCTTTATGAAAGTTCACTATAAAAGTTCATCCATTTCACCTTTTTCATAATTTACGGAGAAAATGGTGGCATTGAATGGCAAAGGTTTGTCAGTCGTTTGCCTTTACGTATCTACGTCACGACGTCGTCTCACTTCTATAACACTAAAGTCTTATTTCTTTTTTTAAGTCTTCTTCTTACTGTTAATGTCATGATCACCAGGCACTCCTTCTCTTTTCACACATACACTTTGATCTGTTCCACCTCATATGTTGTTTCCGCTGTAACAATAGAGAATATAATTCAATCTCGTCGATCTTTTTGTTTTTTACTTTTTAATATATGAAATATGTACACTTACTATATTTCATATGTAAAAAATATAAAATTATTTTTTGTCAAAAAATATGTTAAATATATATATACATCATTACCATTTGACAATGTACGTATACAAATATGTATATTTTAAGTAACTATATGAACTTAACTACATTTATATAAATGAAAAAATATAAAATTAAATTTTTTTTTTTGAAAAAAGCAAATTAATTGAATAAAGTGAACATTAAATCATAAAATGATGAATTGCATAAAGAAAAACAAAGCTGGCTCTGGTAAGACAACGGATGTCAGTACGGCATAGTAAAGGGGTAACCTGGAATTTAACTGAGGAAATCAAAATTGATAATTGTGGAACATCCATGCATGGGGATAGAAATTGGAGAGAAAACATCGAAGCGTTAGGTTTGGTGATAGCATGCGTGCCGTCTACCTGCGTTAGTGCTCACAGACATCCATCATCCTACAAACCTTTTTGAGACAACTTCGCCTTTCCTCCAGATTTGGGCATTGACAGACGCACTTACGAGGATTCAACACCCTCGGAGGGCTGCAGTCGTGCGAGGAGCTAGTGCAGCAGCCGCAGCTCTCGTGGACGTCCAGGGTGTAGGTGGAACACGTCTCCCTGCTCGTCTTCAGATTGAATATTCGAACCTGAACAATTCAACATATCGTTAGAACAACCTAGCGTTTGTTATATCGAAGAACTCTCATGAGATAATAATGAAACAATACCTATTGAAATCAAACTATCGATTATATATTATCTCAACACCTAATAATAGTGCAAATGAAAATATTAGTGATGTGCGGGAGTTATGTCATTATTATCATTGGGCGCTGCGTGAAGACTGAGTAACCGCGCAAGTGTGTCAAGGATGGCCTGAAGATAAATAGATAGTGTTTGTCCTTTGTGCTCGATCAGTTAAAACGTGAGATACGAGCAGTCTCACACGCGGCCAGTCAACATTGGATGATGATAGTGAATTTTTTGTAACTTTGAAGTAAATTGCATTCAGCGCTTAGGTATTTAGAATATTAGTTTAGAGTCGCAAGGTTTATTATAATGTGTCTGTCATTACGATATAAATAAATACAAAATGTCGAGAATATACCTATTGTATAATGTATTTTTAATTTTAATTAAGCATAGAAATATTTTATTATGATCTATTTATATGAAACATTGCGAAAAATGTTATGATTGTAGACTTACCGGGATAGCTTGCTTTCTTATCTTGGTCGGGACACACTGCGACCCGGGGGCTTCGTAGTCGCAGAGGCCAACACACCGCTTCACCCAAACGTGGCTAGGATTCACCTGGGGAAGTACGCTAACGTCAGGTACCTATACATTCGGATGCGGATTTTCTCACGCATTAATGACCGCCTCACGGATGTAGCCGTTGATACGTTTAAATATTCAAATACTCATATTTAGCCAATTGTTCCTAAGCTATTTATTATATACGTCCTTATCTAAGTGATGTAAAGTATTTTAATTGCTCTATTATACTGAGAAATTGTATTAGATTTGAATTAAAGCTGGAATACCTGAATTGCGGAATGTCAGTGGCTAATATTAAATATCACATACCTGAAGATATGAAGTATTAAGCTTGAGCTCCTCAAACACCTCCTTTGGTTCACCACATCTTGATTTCTCTATAAACTCGTTCCTGGTCTCCTCAAAAACACTGTTGCAAACCACTGCAACAAAATAATACTATTAGTATGCGCGTCTCAAGTAGGACGCCGGTTGCATCATGCTGTCACTGTAACTTCACTTGTACTTTCTCACGAACTATCACCACAGCACATTCACCTTTTGCTATCACGTCGCTCTCTTCGGCCTTGGGGAACTTCGGGTGGTGCTTGAACCCGGTCACGGACACAACGGAAACACAAACGAAAAAATATATAATTGCCGCCATTATTTTGAAACTTATCAGATATGAGCTATGAGCACTCAGCGCGTGTGGCGAGGTTGCCGGTCTGCAGGTTTGTGGTGTTCCGCGCGGCGAGTCTCTATTATAAAGCCTGAGTGAGTCAAAGCCGGCGGGTGTGCGAAGGCACGGCTCCGCGTCATCTACTCAAACACCTGATGCTACGTCACGCTACGTAAGAAATCGCAGTGTGATCCGCTTTTGAGGGGTTACCGTTACCGCCAGTGGTGCGCTCGGGCTGGCCCCCGCTCTGCATCCGTCTCCTCTACTACAGCTCTGACCGAGCGGAGATACCAATATAACTTTGACCCTTAAGTTCCAAGTAAATCAAGTAATGATTAGTTTAGTTGGGTGTTACATTACGACATAGTGTCATGGCGGCACGTCTGCTCTAGCCTGTGTTCGTGACACTTTCCTATCGCCGAGCTGACATGTGGCGAATGATGACTATTATTAAATTTATTATTTTGTCTTGCTTACCTACGGGTGCGCAAATATTACAAGACATTCTTCTTTATGTTTTTTATAAGTTTGATATTAAATACTATGACTGTTTTTCTGTCTACCTATCTCTCTCTCTCTATGCGGGAAAAGACATGAAGCTGTTCTTATGTAAAAAGATAATTTAAAAGTAATTAGTGTTTTAAGCCAGTCCGTTCTCACTGTTGTTTTTAAAGTTATCGCTGTTGATGTATTTTTTATTTTTTGGTTTTTACACCTTGTTATACGTGAGATGAATACCAAAATAAGGATTAATTTGGGTGAATTTAGATTTTTCCTCAAATATTATTATGTTAGCCGTCATAAAGGCAGCTTTTTACTGATTTACCTTAGTATATATGAGTACATAAACGGGGAAATCCTGTCAATTTCTAGAAAGGTGACAGAAATACTTCGCGGAAACCAAAAGTCAATTAGATAAGAGCAAATTAATCGCGATTAAAGTTTAAATATCGATAAGGCACAAATTATTTTACGAATAGCTATTTCTCAATAGTTACGGCGCGTTGTGTCATGTCATAGAGCCGCGTGCCGGCGCCTGATAGCGTTATCACATATGTGTAGTAGTGTAAGAGCTGTTATACCTTATACATTTGTGATAAATATTACGTCACTAAAAGGTGATTTTCTTATCAATTTTGGGGGTTCCGCATCCAATGGCATAAAGCGGAGAAAAAAAAAACTTTAAAGTCAACGCTATCAAAAGGTATGACTGTTTATGACCATTTATTTGTACCGCATATATTGCGTTCGCAGTGTATTCAAAACCTACAGGGTAATTCCGGTTGAGCTACAATCAAGAAATTCGTACGGAACCGTCTGTGCGCGAGCCGGACTCACACTTGAGCAGTTTTTTGTAGTTTAGCACGTGCCCGTTTCCTAATTCTAACCTAATTTTTAATCTACTTAAGGAAATAAAGAACAAACGTCATTAGAAATTATCTTTTGGTTCTTTAGCTTTTTATGCACGTAAGTCACGCGTGTGGTCTCTTATCTAATGGCAGCTTAATAAATATGTTCATCTTCTTTTGTTTAATTGAGATTACTATTGTGTTAGCTATAATCTTGTTTTCACATTATTCACATTATCTTGATCAAAAAATAATGACATAAATAAAACTTGAACCCACAACCTCACGCGTGAAATATTCATTTGATAAGATATTGACAATTGCGCCATAATAGAGAGAAATGAGTAATCAATAAAGTTTTAATATTTAATATTATAATTATTTGGCATTTTTTACATGATTTATATTCAATAATATCATATTAATTTTAAAGAAATCTATTAATTAAATAAAAATAAGGTACTAAGTAGTTAAAAATCACCAAAAAATTAATAAAATTAGCACTTATGCGGAAAATTTGGAAAATGATTTCCCATGAATCAGCGCGCTCCATGTAGAACTCTAGTGATAATGACTAATGGGTCAATTTGTCTAAAAGAGCGACGATAATTTACGATTATTGGACAAGTGTCTTTAAATAGTATTTTTGGATGATACGGCGTTGAGTTTTGTTAAAGAATTTGGCGGTAAATGGGGAACGGAAGTGTCTTCAAGGGAACTGAGTGCCTTAAAACTAGGTTTCTCTGCTTACCCTTCTATTGTGCTACGTGTACATATCCGAATCAGAAAAAAATTAAAACAAAATGTATTTTAGTATCCCTTTAATTTGAAAATAATTAAAATTTGCCCAATCCATTTACAATTTTTTAAAAGATACATTCAAAAATGTTATTAAAAATCAACAAAGTAAGTAATTTCATTGGTATTTGGACACCACGCTTCCCTAAAGGGGAAGTTACACCATTGGGCATGTAGTGTCTTAAGTTCGGTTAACATGCGGAGAACAGACTATCTTGACACTAGGTTCACTATCGGCAACGCAACTATTCTATAGTATAGAATCCTACAATATTATCAATAATAAACAATTACGAATGTCTATATATAAAACTCTACAATGTACATAGTCAATACTTAACTCTTATGAATGGAGCCATGACCATAATAATTGATTGACAACCGCGTGCCACTGTCCGCGACCCCGGGACCCCGCGTGACCTCTGCTCGCTGGTCCTCAGGTCGCTGGTGAATTTTGTATTTTATGGATTTTATGAATTAAATGAGTAAACGTTTATTATTATTTTGCAGAGTAGGTACACAGTACAAGATAGTGTATTCCTCGCTTTCGAATTCGGAACATTATGTGTTATGCGATTAAGCTAAAATATCCATTTTGCATTACAAGATGAGAAGGAGCTTTAAAGAAGCTTACATAGAGATTACTAATTCTATATTATTAATTTCTTATACTCTCGAAAATTTATAAATTATATTCACAAGTATTTACGAACTTATACCGCAAACTTGAATTTCAAGAAATAGAAAGCAAATTTTATATTTTCCCTAATAAATTACCAGAAAGTTATCAATATTTTTAAAATGATTCACCTGTCCACACTTCCACAGTTACTCTAGCAATTGTTCATTATTATAACATTAAAAAGAAAACACAAATAACCTGACCTTTTTAATATAATTTCTCAATAAGAGCGTGTTCGGGACAAATTATGCATACATTTATACATTAGCGTGAAATGTACTGAAAAATGTTGAAAATGAGGTTTCTGGGAAGGCGTGACGCGTCACAGCCGTGACGTCACCGTGACTAGCGGAATATCATTTAAAAAATGTAGACAATCAAACTTCGTTTCATGGCGCAATTATTAAAACGAGAGGACCCGTAGATGCCTATAATATACTAGTGGGTAGTACATTCGGTTTTTTAATGAACCACTTTGTTCGTAAAAATATAATATTATGAACTATTAGTAATAATTTGGCATTCCATAACAATTGCCGTTTAATCAACAGACTTTCCACCGATATCATTATCTAAAATATGTGATTTTAAGATAACCAACTATATAATTTATATTAACTACGGCGAATAAAACAAAGACAATAATTAAATTATATCCCTCGTAAAAAATGCGGCGTTGTGTTCCGCTACCCAAAAACCTGAGAAGGTAAACCGGGAATACCTCAGTAAGTGTATATTGTAGAACGAAGACTCCACTCTGATATTCAATCTCACTCGGAGAAATGAATTATTATTTATTAATATTTTCATTTTTTCGTTCTAGCAAGACAAAAGTCCGGCACTGAGTTCCGCCACTCAAGTGGAAAACGGATTGTCTTAACACTGTGTTCCCTCTGCCTACCCTCGTATGTGCGGGAGGCAGCGTAAACCTGAAAAAATAATAATATTACACTATGGTACTTTATTTACAGAGCTTCAATCTAAAGGCTCGACTCGTCTTTATTTAACACTGATAAGCGTTATTAACATTGAGATTTAACTAAATTAGTAACAACAATATTTTGTATTTATATATTAAGATGCAGATTACAGCTTGTTTTTGTAAAGTTATTATTTGTGACATATATAAACCAACACGGTATTCTTGAAATTACACTGCATGTAACAACTATATCTATAGGGAAGAAAAGAATGTGTGACACTTGGAGAAAAAAGTTTACTTTATTTACATATTGAGAGGCAGAAATTAAATCAAAGCTTCTTTTTTATATTTTTTATAACTTTAACTTATTTTTTTATAATTATTTTATTTTTAAGTTTCACCCAAATTTGTTCAGCAGTTTTTACGTGAAAGTGAAACAAACATCCATCCTCACACACTTTCACATTTACAATATTAATAGGATAGAATTCTCTAATGGGACCAACTTATAGTATGGAATGGATGGAAATCTGATATTACAAAAAAATTACATTTTGGGACTGAAAAATTATATGCCTTTTATGCAATTTAAATATCACGTAATCAAATCATTAAACAATTAACACCTTGTACAAGTTTAACCAACTAGTGAGTAATATTTTGGCTGAATCGGCTTGAATCACCGTCTATCTAAATATGTACGACACGCGCGTGACGGCAGCGACAGTGATAACGGCCGCCGTCACGTCAAGGCACCGTGGACATCGAGTATGACGGAATTAATATTATGACGATGCATATATTTAGTTATAGTGTGGGCCCTGCTTAGGACCAAATGTAGAGCGTGAACTTTTTATGAATTAAATTTGTAAAGTAAAGTAAAACTTTGTGTGCTTGAACGTGCTTACTTCAGAAACTACTGATTCGAGAAATATTTTGGCGTTGGGCAGTTCATTTATCGATAAAGCCTTATTACTTAATGTGACCACTTGGTTTCAATGAACCGAGGAAAACTGAAACATGTTCCGACGCGACGGGAGCTTCCATCGCGTGTAGCGTACTTGGTAAGCTGCAGGAAGAGATAATAAATAAAATGAAGTGAATGTTTGAATGCAAAGCCTGTAAGTATGCATATAGCAAGGTAAGCAGAGGGAACTTGTTGTTAAGAGAGTGCATTTTCCAAAATTTCGAGGCGGAATCTGGCGCCGCGTTTTGACTTGTTGTTAATGCAAATATTAAATCCCTCTTCCGTTGCTTTTATAATCACGCTTGTGCCTCTGCGCCACGGCGGCCTCTTCTCATTTCTGTGCTTTTTTTTCAGCTTCACGCTGTATTCCGCACACCGCAGGGTAGGCAGAGGGAACATAGTGTCAAGGCACTCCGCTCCCCACTTTC
>FAPJ01011163.1:418-10927 GCA_001485985.1 Heliconius ethilla aerotome | reverse complement strand
GGTGGTGCAGCCTGCAGGTCGGCTCGAGGGTCGCACGTCGAGTCGTAGCTGGTGGACTCTTTGTGCGGATTGTTAAGGGCGCGCGGGTGAAAGGCAAGAATGCGGCGTGCGTGCGGGCTGCGCGGGCGGGCGGGCGGCCGGCAAGGGCGGGCAGGAGGCGCGGGGGTCGGGGCGGGCAGCGCGGCGCGAGGGGCGCAGCGCGGTGGGGGATGCGTCGCTGCGGGCGCGGGCGCGGGCCGGCGCGGCGTGGCGCGTGCCGCAGTAGCGTGGAGGTGCCGCGGCCGCTCGCCCGCCACGCCGACCCCGCCGCCGCCGACGCGGTTGACCGCGTGTTTGGCGCCGTGGTGGTCCCCGGGACAGGTTCACCAGTTCAGTGCCACTTTAGGAGTTTCGAACGACCCGCTCCGGAGCCGGCTCTCGTAGTCCTCGTAGTAGACGCCTCCCGCCGCCCACCCTTCTCTTATTGTTACGAAACTCTGTCTTATTCTATCGCTCACTTACCATTGTTTCTGCAATGCGATGTTACCAAATATCAGTATGATGAGCTCCAAAAGGATTTCTTAAATATTATAACTGTCATTTGCAGCTTATTGCGGAGGGGGAGGGGACGCTACGGTTTTCAAAGAATATATTGCAGCTCAATCTCGCTGAGAAACTTCCGCTAAAGTACGATATGCTACACATGCAATATATGTCTACATTTTATAAACGGGTTTTCATAAATTTGTTATATGAATTTAGTGTTTCGTAATTCGTTTGAAACATAATTTTTGTAGAAATTCCGATTAATAACTTTAAATACGCTACAACAAAAATAGATCCTCTTGTTATCTTTATCTGATATTTATAAATAATATTTATGACACTTTTAATTAATTAAAAAAAAATAAAAAAATACAAACATAACTTATATTTAACATTACTACTACTACTTTCATAAAAAAATACATAATTTACATGTTGAAAGACAACGAATGATGTACGTACACGCTAGTCAGGTATCATTGATAGAGATCGCTCTACAAGTATTATTTGTTGCTTGAAAGCACAGAAGTGCAACAAACAACTCATATCTGAGAATCTAATTACATGTCGTTGAAATCTTTATAATTATTTAGCTTTGTCAATACTGGAGAGCTCGATATTTCAATCTGTTCTCCTAGAGGCTTCGGAATTCAGCACTTACAAAAACCAAAGAATCAAACAATCAGTTTTCTGAATAGAATTTACAAACTACAACATAATTATATATTTATATTATTGCATTAAACATCAAAGAAATATTGAATAAAATATTTTCGACTTAAACGAATCCATTATCTTGAAACTGAAAATTTCGTTAATTGTGCGCCATTAAATATTAACAGAATATTTACTTGTATGATAAATAAATGAATTAATTATTTATTATAATAATTATTAAAAGAAATAAATTAATAACGTCAATGTAATATATTTAAATTGCAAATTTCTTTGTAATCAGCGTACGTGGATTGTGTAAAGCTAAAGGAATCCAAGCTCTTCAGCTTTCCACGCCAGCTTTCTTAAAGAAACATAATGTCTCTTTGATAAAGGGAAGCTTTGCGTACCTACTTGGATTTTCATTGCAGAGTCATTGAATTTAAAACCAAGCACGTATAGTTTTTAAACACTTTTCAAAAAGTAGTTATAGTGCTAATACTACATGATCTTCTTTAAGATTTTTATTTAATCTTTGAAATTCGTAACTCCTTGTAAGTCACAGTATATATATATATATATATATATATATATATATATTACAATTTACGAGTAGATTCTTAGTACATTTTCTAATAAAGTAGTGGATAAAAAATGTATGTTAAATATAGTAAAGTGAAAACATTTTTTTTCTTTATATGGGTAAAACGGTAGGCGTATAGGTTTGTGTTAGATTCATCATTGTTATTATTTATATCTTTACTACATATTAATATCTTTATAATATCGTTATATATATAAAAATATAACGATATTATAAAGATATTTTTAATATATATTATTTTATATCTAATATTTATTTTTTTAAATATATCAACAAAAATAGTAAACGTTGCCAAAAATTTCATAATAAATAAATTTTTATATATCTAAATTTCCATAACATTGATATCAAAAGAGAGAGATATCGAGATCTCTCTTCGCGATTTCATAATGACATCATTACTTAAGAAAGTCACTAACATTAATAGACTTTATACTATTGGTTAGGTCCAGATAATAAGTATATAAATTGGTTTTGTTGTTATAGTGGACAAAATGTTTAAAACTAATAAATAATTAATATATCCATTTGATATACTCGTTGACGGTTGGACGGCTGACTGACCTTCAGTAGTTAGGGAAGATAGAAGAAGATAACAAGATTAGATCAATTTTCTCCCTAAACATACTATAAGTAACTAAAATTAATACTCAGAAGTATTTAACTTCTGAGTATTGAGGACTATGGGTTCGATCCCCACTCTAGGAAATTAAATATTGATTTAAATTTATATTTTCATTTCTTCTCTCTGGTGTCGACGCAAAGCACGGCGTTGAGTTTCACTACTCAACACGCAATGAATCCAGAATTTGGCGGAATTTGGGTTACGGAGTGTTATAACACTAAGTTCCCTCTGCCTTGCTGTGTGTGGGATACAATGCGATTTGACTTTTTATTTTGAAGTATTTAACATCTCTAGTAGCCGTACATTTCATTTGTAATAACGTAAATTGCAGAACGTTCATATTTGCAGTTTACTTCTAAATGGAGCTCTATTAGTAAAATCTAAGTTTTATAGGCGAATGGCTGCACCGATTGAATTTCCGCACTCGGATTGGCCTTTTTACAATGGCTCCCGTCGCTACCGTTTTAACTACATTAACGTGTTGACAAGCATCTAGGCTTTGAACCCAGCTACCTGTAATATGTCACATTTTAATACTCTCCACTTCTAAAACAATATTTCATCGTTAATTTTCAAAATTACTAACATTGATTTTATTCGTTTATTTTTAGCTAATTTTGTATAAATACTTACAACTTGGATTCAGTTTATTAAAATAATTAAAAAAAATTGGAAAATTGTGTAAGTCAGCATTTTACTCAATTAGTTCACTTTTGTAATATATATAATGAAAAACATGTTAATAGGTGGCAACAGTTCTTCTTAAAATGTCGTAGTGATAAACATCACATAATAATAAGACGTAGTGATAAACATCATATAATTATAAGACTTTACATAAAGGTGACGATATTGTTGTAAAATGATTTTATTATTTTAATATAAAATCTATTTATTTTCCAATAAAACAAGGAACTACTGTATCTTTGATTTTGTAAATTGAAATGAAAAGGATTTCAATTTTTAATCGTCGTACTATCGTTTGAACTAAATCTTTACATGCAACAACTTAATATTTTGTAATTATATAATGCATTTTAGTTATGTGAATTAAAGAAAAAATATTTTATCTTGTAAAATACAATAATAAAATTTAAACATCTATATATTATTGTAGGGCTGCAGTGACAGTAACTGCAATGCGACCAGAAAATTGCTAGCGTATCACAAGGATAATAGTAAACGCATATACTAAACTTTACATATTCCATCATACAATTTATAAATGGTACATATTTTGTTACATTTCTTCTAATGGTACATATTTTGTTACATTTCTTCTCATTGTGTACTGATTGCTTAATTATAGATAGTTATTTTTTTATTATAAAGTATATTATATACCATAGAGAGGTGTTCCTATACAAATTCCATGTCATATTTCAGCACTTTCTAAAAAATCAACAATATTTAATTATAAAAAAAAATCTTGACTGCGTAAAAACTAAAAAGAATAAAAAATAGCTTATTAAGATTAACAGTCGAAAGTATACGGTGTAGGGCGAATTAAAATATATTTTTTTTAGCTTGACCCACTATGTGACATATAACAAGAATTCAAAGGCATTGTGGGTTGAGTGGCGGAGCTCAACCGTCTTGTTAGAGCTAGGAAATGAAAATAATACATTCCCTCGAGTAGGGGTCGAACTCAGAAGGCCCATGCGCCATGTTTATTTATAAGGTCCCTTACAATTATTCTTATATGTAAATTAAACCAGCAAAAAACAATTATGGCATATACTATGTGAATAATATATCATACTTTGATTAATTAAAACAGAAGTTGACAAATTATACAATTTGGAATTATTAATAACAAAATATAGTGTAAATATGTTTAATAAGCTATGTATGAAAATGAATTTAATATTTGTGTACTGTATTTCCTTAAAATTTAGTTTAGTAAGCCATATTATTATTACCAACCAGACTTACTAACTTGTTATCGTGTTATCAATACCACTGGAAAGCGTCTAGTACCTTAGTAGGTCAGTAATTATATCTTTTTATTTTGATATTCGTTTCAACATGAATTTTAAATGATACTTACCAACGTCAGCGAAGTGTTGCACCTGCATTTGTAGTCTTTCCCCTTTTTTTTTAATTAAACCCCATTTCATAGACCGAAATTCTGTGTCATAGCATTAAAAATTTTAAAAAGTCATTAAAAATTACTGTTACGAAATATGTAATAAAATTTCATATAATATAGATGAAATTGTAAGTGTGTTCATATCCTGGTATGTACGGGATAAAGCGTGAGGCTAAAACAAAAGTTAATAATTAACTTCTACAACCAAAGCTTAACATTTACGCTAATCTAAAATTAACGTTTATCTATTTCAAATGAGAAACAACTTACCTATTTTAAATGTTTGTATGTTCAAAGTACTATTAAAATCTATTGGTTCATTGCTTAAAAAAATATGATTTATTTTATAATAGATATTTTAAATTTTTTGAGCGAAACGCACTACTGGAGATTTTTTACACTCTTTGTCACCAATAGGCTCCCAGACGGTTTAACCGATTGAGATGAAAATTTGCAAACATGTAGATATGAGCACGTAGATGGTTTTAGGCGAAAAAAATCAAAAAATTCAAATATTCAAAATTGTGGTTCGGTTCGCGCCCCTAATATTTTTCTAATTAGAAATATCAGAGAGTCAGCAGTTAAAAAAATAAAAAAAGATAACTTGACCAATTTTAGGGTGTCATTTTTTCAATTCTATGTGTAAACATAAATTTAAAAATAGATACTTTCTTGGCTCAAATTTAATTAATAAAGTACTACTAAATCAGTAAAAAATGAGTAAGTAGATCTAATGCACTAACATAAATTAAATTACATATTATAATTAGAAGTTCGTTCAATATTCCAAAGAACCATTTCCAAGGTAGTAAGGGATTTGGTAAGCGTAAATAAAATCAATGTGCGATTTTACTTGCAATCACGGTTTCATCTCTTAATGAATGCGAGGGAATACGTCTCGTGTCGCATAACTTTGTTTTTAATTAAAAACTTGATATCGTTCGTGTATAATAAATCTATATTATATATTAATGTTGATAAATTTATCTGGCTGATATTTAAAATTTCTGCTTCAATATAAATTTAAATAAAATAACTTTGCAAGGCCTAAAGGAGGACACTAATTAGTTTGACGAATTAAATAATTTTGGTAATAATTAATATTTTCTACACTTTTTTATAGTGAGTATAGTTACTGAAATATCTTAATATACTGCAGTTATAACATGTTGCTTAATATAGCAAATATATAATTTAAATCAACATTCGCATCCAGCCGTTGTCAGCCACTTTGTGAATATCGTCACCCCTTCTAGCTGGAGGACGTCCTACATACTATACTGTACTCTACTGTATATTAATTACTTTATTGTTATTATTTTTCTTAAACTCATTTTAATAGTTTCACTTTTATTGATGTTATAGTAGACAAAAATGTGGTTAAGTTTCCTAATCTGTTGAGTTTTAAAATAGAACGTTAAGTGGAGGATTTCATATAATATTCTTAGATAATGAGATTCTTTAGATTTCAGTGTAAACTAATTTACACTAAAGCCATAAGTTTTCAGTTTGCTAAGTTAAAATGAAGTAGTCTCGTCAACTATGTGACCGACTAAAATTTCTTTCAAGATTCCACAGCCTATATTCCGCAAAACAGACTTCATACCTTTTTTTATCTACAATCGTTTTAAGTAGATTATTTTACATTATATATTAGTAAATAAATAACGTAAAGACTATAGAATAGAAATAGCCTTTATTAACAAACTTAAATATTTACAATATATAATAAGATACTTAAAATCTAGACATCGGTAATATTCCACATTATTCATACATTTTCCATGAATGCTTATTTTTCTTTAACTCAATTCTGTTTTTTGACATTTTTAAATTAACTAGGACAGGAATAAAAGCCGCGAAGTCATCTCATATAGTATTCAGAGCACGTTACTTGAACACTTCAACATGTTGCTTAGACCTTAGTCCATATCAATTTGTCTTTCAATAACATTTTTTGTTGTCCAATTTAAGTCCGCTCTTATTAGGATAAATAAGTATCTTTATAATTTACCACATGACCTAAAATTATATTTCAAAATAGAAATTAAACTAAAAAACACTTTAAAAATTAATTAAAACGGCATGCGGCGTTGAGTTCTGCCACTGAACACGAACGAACGAACACAGTGGGGAACGGACGTATCTTAATGGGAACGGAGTATCTTAACATCAGGTTCCCAAGTGCGGGATACCAATGAGTGAAGCTAATGTTTAATATTACCACTAATATTAGTATCTTTCATCCAAATTTCATTTAGTAAGATTGGAAATAATCTATAGTTGATGACATATTAAGTCGTAAAACCGCCGACTTCTTCTGCGCTGGTTTGAATGTGAAAATAAATAAACCTATTCTCTTCATCATTTAACCCACAACTGTGCTATGTATAACTATCAAACTATACCCCCTACGCTGTGACGGCATAAACTAATAAGCTTGATTTATATCGAAAATGTGAAGTATCAGTATCATCAGATGAAGTGGTGACCTTGTCCCACTTTCAGTGCTCACAGCTACCGGCTTCTTCAGAAAGATCCTCATTAAAAGGTAGGAAAGGATGTAAAGGATATTCAAATATCTACCTTAATCCTTGTACTCGGAGATTTACTTTCGTCTCAATTGTTTAATCGACAGTTAAATGTGAATTAGGTGGGAAATTGTACAATTGTCAATGACTTTTTGGAAATTTTGAAACTCTCTTGTAGTAAGAGATATATTCACGTAATTAAGATTAAAAAAATATTAGGTCCAAAAAATTTTAAGTTTTTACGTTAAACAAATTAATTGGAAAAGCTTACTTCTCTCTTGCTAGATTTTTAAATGCGCTTAATGAGATGATCCGGTAATTAATGTGTTGGATATAAGTAATAAACACATGTCTTCATCCATTGGATATTGAAAAAGATACTACTTAAAACTTATATTCCTTACAAGAAATATATATGCAAAAATATTTTGTTTTCTGTATTACTTAACGTTTCCTTTTACTCGTTAATAATTTTATTTAAACTGAATTTGTATTTTTTTCAACTCATCATAATAAAATGATACGTACAAACGTGCAGGTCATACATATGCAGTAAAAACATAAAAAAATGGAATTATCTTAATAAACATAATATTTGCGTCTATGAAAAACAAGCCCATATATTTTGAGAAATCGTATCTCAAAGTATTCTTCTCGATATGAACGCTCCTGCCAAAGATACAAGGACACGCAGTGACGCATTTGTTACAAACATTTAACCTATATATTCAATTGCGCAACTACACTACGACCTCCCCTTCAGGGTGCTTTCCCATAAAACTATCCGTACATTACGTACTTCTTTCCGATGTGGCCGTATTTTTCTCGACCAAACTCTTGGCTAAGTTGGCTACTAGCCAATGCGTGGAACCTTAGGGCAGTCTTTTGTAACCTATATAGATATACGTATAATATATTGTCACTGAAGTTTTAATAGTAAAATTTTTTCAACAAAATTGACTCTAAAATTTGTTATGTTTAAAATTGTTATTCCCCAATTTTTTCTTAATATATTTTTATATTAATCGGTTCGTGCATTATAAGATAAACATGAGAATGATTACACAAAAGAAAATAAAACGAAAAATGCACTTATACAAATAGATTATTTATTATATTATAGTTTGTATAGTTTTACACAAAGGGTATAATAATATCAGCGGACTACCGGTAGAACTTGCTATAAATATTTTATTTCATGTTAATTTAACGAAATAGATATACAATAATGTTGTGAAATATGAAAGACATTTAATATATAGAAATTTATAAAAAATAATTGATTGAACTGACAAAGATTTGATTCATTAAATTGGTTAAATTTCCATTTTGAACCCATGGATGGAACTGTAAGTTCTACCAGAATTACACGTTTCATGTTTCTAAAGCAAAGTAAAATGTCCGGTGTGTTTGACGAAGTAATAGCATCCTCGGGTATTCTGAATTGCTTTTCATATCTGTCCACCATGATTTTATCATTGAGTAAGATTTTGGGCACATTTTTAAACGAGCCTTCCTTCAGGAACTATTAATTTCATTGTTTGCTGATTGTTATATTTTTTGTGATCTTGCTACCGAAAAGGAAGTATTAATCGCTATCTAGAAGTAATCTAAACATCAACAAGTGTTCAGCTGTCCCTACTTAAAAGATATAGTCTCTGAAAAGATATAGCTTCTTCTTTTCTATTCTTATTAAATTACTTTGGTCTGGGAGAGTCTAGTCTGGGATAGCTGGATACTTACTATGGATTAGGATGCATAAAAAATTACAATAAGTTTTTAAATTATACTTAAGAATTTTAATTTTAAAAGACATTATTATTACTCGAACACTGTCGTATCGATATCGGCCTTAATTTGATGAAATACTAGTTGTTATAATTATTGTTTCAAATTGCTTGATAAATGTTACGGATTAGTGTAAAATGTCGAAAAAGCTTAAATTATAATTATAAACAACGTAACTATTTAAAATTATTAAATTATTACAACGAAAACTTAAAAATTTGTAAAAAAAGTGTTATTGATCAATATATTTGAAGGTAACATTACCATCGTGACGCATTTGAACTCTAAAATGAAAGCCCTCTGTTTTTGTTTTAAGTTTAAAAATATATTTATTGGTACATTATACAAAATATATTATAAATATAAAAATCAACATAATAACGATTTAATTGTAAATAAATGTTTAACAATTATAAAATCAGCTCAGTAATATATAATAAATCGCCTTGCAAATAAATAAGTTTAAAACCGATAATACGTCGTAACACTGAAGGAATGAAATATTAATAGGTTTTTCTTAAACACCCACAAGAATATAATTTACGGTGCCCCCCATTGGCTTGGTGGGGATTGGGGACACTAAGCTGGCAGTGCTCAGTCTGTTTGTGCCCGCGTCGCGAGCGACATGCAGTTGCTTTAGCCTTATCCTATTATACAAGTGATAATAGTGTTTAACGTGCTATAGAAAAAATGTGTTTTAAAATGAATTGAAATTAATATATTGGGATCTATATATGTCCATAAAGTGCCGTTTGTTGTGGTAAATACACGTTTGTATAAGCACGAAGCTGCTTTCATAATTTTTAAAGTAAAACGTATTTGTTATTTATCATAGGTATAAATTATAAATAAATACTGGAACTTTTTAACGATTTAGGGCATTAACTCTATATATATGTGGTAACAAACAATTTTAATTCTATATAAGTATTTGTTTTGCGAGTTTTTTAATTTAAAAAATCTGGATTCCATTCATGTAACCTTACAATCGACTTATATACTATTTTATTTAAAAGAAAAATAAAGCTTACTTTGCCCATAAATCAGAGTCAGTTATACTTAAAATGTGTATGTATAATAATTTTCGTGTTCGTTTAATTATTTTTCTTTATTCAAGTTTTAAAATGAAAATTATGTATATATATTATGATTTTTGTTTTTAATATTATATATTACGATATTTATATTAAAGTCAAGATCGAACTCACAAGCATATGTACATAAGACTGTATAGTCAGACTTATCCACGGTGGCTTCAATAACTTTGTCAATGCCATGAAACAATTTAAGGTCATATTACTTTCAGTTTAGTGTATACAGCCAAGTTGGCAGGCTCTAAAAGGCAAGCTGCGATAGTTTGCTCCTTTTTCTTTAATTCTCAGACGTTTGTTCAGCCAAAAGTCGGAAAGTTTTCAACTACACTATTTAGTTTGCCAAATCGAGATAAATGCCTGTATATTGAAATTTTAAAAGATCTTTTATTTACAAAATAGGTAATTTAATTCTTATTTAAATTCATAATCATTTAATAATTGTATTAAAATGTGAAGTTACTTATACACAGTTAAAATTCTAAAAATAAAAAAAATATTTTTGTGTTGCCTAGTCCATTTACCTAGAAAAACTATAGGCTATATTCAATAAATGTGAAAAAATATAACAATATTTATATTAATATTAAATATTTTTC
>FAPJ01011158.1:0-25874 GCA_001485985.1 Heliconius ethilla aerotome | reverse complement strand
GTCGTTTTTATACTCTTCTTTTTCTTCTTAATGTATAATTGTGCACAATAAAGTGTAAATAAATAAATAAATAAATAAATAGAATACCATCGTCTTGTGTATTGTGGGTTAAGTAGAAAAAAAATACGAATTAATGATAAATCCTAAAGGACTTGACTCCTTTATCGACTTTTAATTTTTCACTACCTATTGTTTTACCAATTTGATAAATTCAGTCATCTAGCCTTAAATGCAAACTGGACTATTAGAACTTATCTTATAACCCGTTTTGTTATATGAATATACAACCTTTTCATTTCGATATTTACTTTTCGCTATTTAAAGAATTCGTCTTCTCAGATAGTATAACTTAACATATATTTTTGGACAAACATTTCCTTAACTGGTAACTAACGCCTTAGCCACTCACGCCTATTATACTGGCAAAATTCGTTATAAAATAAAATGTTGTTTATATTTAATTACATAAAAAACAACTTTACTATCTATCCTTCTAAAATTCTAGTATGTAGACACTCTTGGCACGTTGAGGATCGAACCTGCAGTCATTACGTTGCTAGTGCTTGTTCCACTGCACCACAACGGCCCCATATACTGACTGTTAAATAGTTATTTTAAATGCAATCTGTAACAATAACGGCGTCAGCTGCAAGTAATCACAGTTTAAATCGCGCCGGGACAGTATTAGGTTTGCTAATTTCACAATTTGCATATTACCTACAACACATTAAGATCTGAACTGTATTTAACATACACATTAACGACTTTTTGAGTGAATGGTCTTCGAGTTATAATAATTAAAAGCTTTTAATATGTTTAGATTAGGTGCTTTGTGATTTCATTTTTGATGCGACAGCTTGTGGGTTCGATTTAGTTTCAATTCGAGGATGTGAAATATTTTCATTTCTTTCCTCTGGTAACAAGGCAACGGTTGTATCCTGCACACGGCAGGGTTGGCAGAGGAAACCTGGGTACCTAGTGTTAGTTTCGAGTTTTTATTTGAAATATAATTTTTTAAACACTTTTGAATCGTCTAATGAACACAAATCTGCTACCGGCTCGGAAGGTAGATCTTAGAAAAGCCGCCAATAAACTCAACAGCTCTCTTCCTCAACTTCTTTTCAATTTTAATAATCAACTTTTTTATTCCAATACACTGATAGCGATAATGAACCCGGAACCAAATTTTATTATTTACTTTTATGTTTTATTATATAGTTAAATATTTTTTATAAAACCTGTCATTTTCTTTTCATAATAACGTTATAATAACCCATCAATATTATCAATAATAATTGTGCCCTTTCAATATAATTGGGAGAAAATTCCTTCGGCCCGTTACCTGAAACATTCTGTATATAATAGTCATTTGAGTTGACAACTACAGAGAGACAATTTATTTTTTACTGCGTCCTGGTAACATGAGGAAGCGCGGCGTTGACTTCCGCAGTTGGACAATTGAAAATTGTGCGAGCTTGTGTTAATGATAAAGTGTGCTGAATGATAAAGCTATAGTAATAAAATACTAATGATAGTCCTTAACCAAATTCGTAAATATTTTCATCGCCCTTAAGTATAAACGCAAATACACATCTATATACAAATAAACGAAAAAAAACACCACCCAAATATTTAAAAAATATTAATCATTATAAATAATCAAAACAAAACAAAATTGTAAGCGTCCCGACATTCCATCATAGCGCGTTGTCTCGAATTATACTCTTTTTTCCGCATACAGCCGACCGGCGGTCAATTAAAATGACTTTTAAACACCAGTGGCAAGGAATTCAGCTTCAGGACTAAATTTGTCCAGCCCATTGTGTCCAGCCCATTGTGTTTGGACGATGAGAAAAAAAATGGCCGCACCCGACAAAGAAGCGGTCCCTTTTTGTCTTTGGATACTTCATAAGTGTACCGTGATTAGAAATTTCTTGACTGTTTCGAGTAATGACTTAAGTTGTGCTGGCTTAGTTTGTAATAATGTGTAAGGTGATGGGTTTTTGGTTATTAAAACGATCTTTAGGTACGACAATGACGTGTTTTCAGTTTTTTAATATTTTGGCGACGCAATCTTAGTTTATAAATAGTCCTTCCATTATCCATAAATTGATGTATTTATTTATTATTGTCTAAAGAAGTGCATTTACGTCATTGTGTGATATAAATATTTTTGGCTCAGTTCGTACATATTACAATATACACAATGTATGCAATTCATAACATTTCAAAATTATTTCTATACTAGAGAAAAAACATGAACTTTTCGATACAGGCAATGTATGGGAAATCACGTTTTAAATAAATTTGATAATGTGTGATAGATCCTTACAATGCACATTATTCTACTGCTAAAGTAAACGTCGTCGCCACGAAAGATTTTGTTAAATTATACTAATTTGTAGTCGTTAATAACTTTTTTACATGTCAAATTATTCCATTTCACACTCCCAATTTTCGAAACATTTCTTATTGAGTGATGGATCTCAACGCCGCTATATGTCTTGTTATCAGAGCAAAGAAATAAGTAACCCCTCGAGTTCAATTGAAGCTACAACCACTGCATCAACATTCGGACTCTGTGAAGCTAAACTTCAAATGCTTAATTCTTTACTAAAAACTAGCAAAAAATATTATAGAATCTTTCTGAAACGCTCCTCAAAAATATATATAGGTCAAAATACTTTTACTAAACAAATAAACAAAAAAACAAGCAAACTTTCTTTAAAATTTCTATGAATAAGATAAAAAAGTAAGTATTCGGGCGGCGCGGGCGCATGCCGTCAAAGCGGCGGCTTCATCTTACCCATTCATTTATACAGACCATTCTGAGAGCAAATTCCTTTTAAATCAATGCTTGCCGATTTGTATCGCTGATTTTATAATCTGTTTTATATATTTTATAATTAAAATTATTTATTATATTTCTGTGCTTATTATAAATTTATGTATTTGTAATTTTTTTGAAATTATTACTACTTACTCATTAAATAAAATATTATGGTAAATATATTGAAATTTGACATGAAATAAGTGGTAATTTTTTGGATAATCTAGCTGTACTTTACATACTTGTACATGTCTCAACCACAACTTTGTTCGCTTGAACTTTAAGGCGTAAAATGTAAAAAATGCTTGTTCCCGTAGGAGTTATGAGAAATCTCACTTAGTACCCACCTACTTATATATGCCAATTTCTTTAGCTATAACTAAAACTTTTAAATCCAACAATTTCGTCTGTGCGTTCACGTTAGCTACTGGGGCTCAACACTGAGCTTAGCTTAGCTGATAATAACAATTTGTTATATCTTAAAATCTAAATAATTATATAAGAATTGTAATTCTAATAGAATTTAATTACGCCTTATTTTTTATCCGATTTAGTTTTTTACGTTGCTTGTCACCTTGAAATGTACATTATATTTAATTTCAATTAGTAATTTTAATTATAATCTGTTATTACCGACCTTTAAACTATAATAGACACAAACTTCCTCTCTTAATATGGCCATTATAATTTGTGATTTCCTTTATTAGAAGTTAAATATGTTGTCTATTTATACTTATTCATTTTATTTAAATTTAATGATACAAAAACCGCCACACAATACAAAAGAAAATTTCACATTATGGAATTCTGTAGTTTCACTGGCTATTTGGTTTTTTAAAGTTTTTTGGATCTGTTTGTTGAGAGGGAAAAAGTATCTCTCTACTTCGGTATACTGGTTAAAAGGCCATCTAGCAATGCCACTGTCGCAGTCGCAGAATCTGACATCGATCGATTGTCAGATCAGTTGAATTTGGAGAAGTATGTAGTTCCATTTCCCGCCCTGGTAGAATAAATTATGAAAGTCAATTTCCAACATACAATATGCAGCACCTCGATCTGAGGTGCTCTCGATCTGAGCACCTCGAGAGGCAAGTGCAGCATGGAATGTATTAACGCTAGGTTATCTTTGCCTTTTCCCGCAAAGTAGAGTTGGTAAGAACTAAATATTAAGGCACTCCGTTCCCCTCCGTCTTATTGAGTGATGGAACTTAACGACGCGAAGTGAAGGGTAGAGTTAAAAACTCCCTGTCTATGTAGGAATGATAGGATTTCATATTTCTAATTCATAAAATGCACATCTGCCCGAAACCTTTGTTTTTTTAGTAATATAATTGGAGACAGGCGGAAGCGACCCGGACATCGAACCTGTAGCCTGTCAATACCTCCGCTTTGCATGAGGTCTACATCATTATTTGACGATTTAATTGGTCAGTTCTACTGTTTCTGGTTAACTGTGGATTTAATAAACGTTCGGTATGGGTTGAATCGATTATAATCGTATGTTAAGTTACACATTAAGTTATACTTTAATTATTATTTAGTACATTGCCAGTAATTTTGAGTTAGAAGATTCATATTTATAAATTAAGTAACCTCTAATATTATATCATTTTTGGCTTCGCTCTTTATTCCACATACTCAGCAGCAGCGCGGCCTTTGACCTAGTGTTAAAGCACCCCGTTCCCCACACACCGGACAATTTTAGAGATATTGGCTTATTATTGGAACGTAGAAATATAAATATTCCCCTGAGGGGACATCGAATCCACCAACGTCACGTTCACAGTCACACACTGTCCAGTGGTACGCTGCGCCAAGACGGCATATATACAATTATTTATTTATTAATATAACATCATACAATTATAATATGAAAAATTTAGTAAAATAGCATACAAATCCAAACAACAGTAGCACCGACCCCATACATTGCCAATACAATAAATTAAAACAAAAAAACGTATACAAACGGAAAAAAACTTAGCATTTTTTGTCCAATCACCGAAAAACATGGCTAAAAAATGCAAAGACCCCATGCAAATGAACCCGTAACAATATGCCCACCACGAAGGTGCACGTCGACGTAAAAAAACCATCGGGGAAAAATTTAAATTTCCTCAACTCTTGTTTTATATAAGAAATATTGTATCGTTAGTCTGCTAAAGATTGAGTGACGTCCGCAAAAAACCACCACATGCAATTCAAATTCGGTTTTTATTCACATTTTTTATAGAAATTCGATACTCTTGTTTTCATTTGTCGGAAGTTCGGCTTTAGATGTACAGTAAACGTTTAGTCCTTATGAAGAACATATGTTTGTCTAATACTACAGGTGTTCTGCAAAATGAAAGTATTTTAAGTAACACACAAAACATTCATGCCAGTCGTGGCGCAGGGACACAAACATGCGATTATAAGCGCGACAGGTTGTGGGTTCGATTCCCACTCAAAGAAATGAAATATTTTATATTTTCATTCACTTCGTTCAGACACCCCGTTCCTCAATTACTACCGAAGTCGCGAATCATTGCGTGTTGAGTTTCGGAACTCAACGCCACGCTTTGCCACGTTACCAGAGCGAGGAAATCAAAATATTTCAATGAATATTTCTTTCCCCCTATTGGGAATCGTACTACAACCATCGCGTTTACTGCTCCTGCGCCAAGATCAATTACGACCGAAAAGAAAACACTTAACTACTCTTAATTAAGTGACTTAAAATAATCCTATCACCGTCTCTCATCACCAGGTGAATACCGTATCGGCCTCAAGTTCAACGAGCAGCACATACCAGATTCACCCTTCAAGGTGTACATATCTCCAGCAGTGGGTGATGCGCACTTATTAGAAGTCGCCCAGTTCCCGGACTCCGCCCAAGTGGACAAGCCCACGCAGTTCTATATCAGGCTCAACGGCGCTAAAGGCAGTTTGGATGGCAGAGTGAGTTTATTATTTAAGCTTGTTTAGTTTACTAGTCTTCAGTCTACTAGTTGTAAATAATTTTAAAACGCATAGTTTTAAAATAATAGTTTAAAGATGGAGGATCATAATATTGCTGTTTCTTTATTTACACTGAGGGGAAATAATAACAGCAAATATTCTCTAGAGTGCAACATCGAATCTAGAACCATGGTGGGTAAAACAACTAACTATGGCACAATTTTAATTAAAAATATTGTAATATTGTATATTTTTGTATACCGTCCGTCTTATTAGCTGTGCTCATTCAACGATTAATATATTATATTGTTTGCGAAACTTCATTTAAGGAATGACTCACATACACATTTTTTTCTGTTATTTTATTCATTAATTACACTCAATTAATCCAATAAATAAAAATATCAGATCCTGCCTATGAAGCCAGGCCGTGAGAGATGATTTCAGACCAGTTTATGAGGCATTGTGTGTTGAGTGGCGGAACTCAACACCTCTCTACCAGAGCGAGGGAATGGCAATATTAAATATATCATCTCTTCCAGTGGGAATCGAACCAACAACTACAACCAGTCGTTTATAATCGCACGCTTGTGTTCTCGCTCAGCTGGCGTGGCTCCAAATGCTAGTTAAATACACTATCTGTGTAAATCAAAATAAGTTAAAAACTTATAGAAAATCAGTATGTATTTCGCGAATGCCCATCGCCCAGTGCAGACAGTATGTTAGGCAATAAGCAAGGGTCACTTTGATTTATCGTGAGAACGAGATATCCATCGGGGACGTCATGTTATTAAGGATTTATGATCGATGGACGCTACTGTACTGAAATACTATTGAACTATAGTCTCTTTGTATTCCTTTGGTGAAGCCTATGTTTGTAATGTGCACGCTGTGGGACATCGTCTGACTGTAGCGATGGTTGTAGGTTCGATTCCCACTTGAAGAAATTAATTATTTTCATCCACACATCATATACACATCTAAAGATATTTTAGTAACTATTTTTATGTAAATGAAATAATGAATTGTAAGATTATGGTTGAATTGTAATAATCCACTCCAAAGGCAAAGAATACCTCATTCCATCGAATGAGAATACGAACCCATAACCGACATGTGTATAATACTCCTCAAAATATAAATATATAACGAACAAAAAGCCGATAATACGAACACATTGCGATTTACTATTTTCATAGAAAAAATGTAATAAAACGTAGCTGACCGCACGTGACCGCTCACACATAAATCATGTTGCTTAATATTTGATGCCGGACGATGGATAGTGGGTTCACTTTCACGATGCCTTATAAAAATTAATAGGGTAACACTTGCACCTACATTGTAGAGGGATAAATCTGTGTCTATTGTTTTAGTTATTGTTATATTCAGTGTCGAGGATATATTTTATAAGGTATCATATATCGTGTGAGGCTAGTCGTGGCGCAAGGGAACAACTTGTTGGTTCAATACCCACTCGACGAAATGAAAATGGAACTCCGGTAACAGGGCAAAGCGCGGCATTGAGTATTAATGGCAGAAAGTATTAATAGGAGCGGGGTGTCAGTCAAAAAAAGTGATAGAAGGGTGAAAAGAAAGGACCTTCGTGTCGTTACAGACTTGATACTAGATATACTCGTAGGCAGGGAATAGAGTGTTTTGGTTTGGTATTTGGGGTTTGTGGTGTGGTTGAGCAAGGACATCTTTAGTTTTTTTTTTTTGAGAAATAATTTGCATTTTGCCTGCAGATAATTTCACCATCCGGCAAGACGGATGACTGCTTCATCCAGAACATCGACGGGGACCAGTATAGCATCAGGTTCATGCCACGAGAGAACGGTGTTCACAACATTAATGTCAAATTTAACGGTGTCCACATTCCCGCTTCACCGTTGAGAATTAAGGTAGATAGGATAGAAATAAAAATATAATACATATAAAAATAAATGCTTTTAAAATAAAATACGATTTGATTTATTTGCTTGGTCTGTACCGGTGCTGGATTTATGAAGGACTGGTACAACTGACGTTTTTAAGTAAGTTGACTATTCAAAAGGACATGTTGTGCCTAAAAAGCCTATGTATTAACTCAATTACTCTATTTATAAGTTTATGCTCAATTATTATTTAATTGTTGATGTATATCATCTTATTTAAAGACTACAATTACTTTTTATGACTATAATCATTTCACTATATTATCATTAAATTAAAATTGTTCTAAATCTTTGTTTATCACGTAGGTTGGTAAAGATGACGCTGACCCAGCTGCAGTTCACGCCCATGGACCAGGCCTTGGCAGCGTTAAGACCGGTAAGAGAATATAAACAAATGATGATATTTTTGTTTTGATTTCATTAAGATATTATAAAAAAGTTACATTATCTTATCGGTTCTTTAAAAACGGATACAAGCATATGATGAAAGCCCCAAAGGTAGCTCTAGATTACCTAAAATTTCATTCGTCTCTCGCAACATACAATTGTTTTTTTTTTACTACATGCTTTATCAGCTCCAGTGGTATGCAGGGGGAACCTAGTGTTAAGATACTCGGTTTCCCCTCTCGGACCAATTTTAAAAACAGTGCGTGTTAAGTGGCGGAACTCAACGCTGAACATTATGCTTAAACATATATATGTATAAGAAAATATACAAAAGTATTTAAAAAATTCAAACACACATGTTCATCCTAAACAGGTTCATTCATGTTTTTCCTAAACAGGTGCCAAAACAGATCTTATCATCGACACCTGCAACGCCGGCGCGGGCATCCTCGCAGTCACCATGGACGGTCCGTCCAGGGTCGCTATGGACTGTACTGAAGTTGAAGAAGGTTATAAGGTAAGGAAATTTATACTTCCATTTTAATGTTAAAAAGTTGAAGACTTTTTCGGGAGAACGTCCAGGCCCCTCTGGAAAATATCTATAGATACGTCAATGTTAGCAATATGGTAATTACATATGTAATGTTATTATTTCATAGGTTCGCTATACACCACTCGCCCCTGGCTTCTACTACATGAGTGTGAAGTACAACGGGCACCATATAGTCGGGTCACCATTCAAGATTGAAGCGGCTGGTAATTTATTATATTAAGTTTATAGCCATCGAGATCTGTTTATTTTATAAATAAATACTTATATATAAATACATTTTGTGTTGTTGGCAAAGCGGGGAAATGAAAATAATTGATTACCTCGAGTGGGAATTGAACTTAATCAGTCGCTTTGCTGCTGCGCGGTGACATCTTTACATTATTTATTGTATTTAATAAGCCCTAAAAACTGTATTGAGAATAATATCACAGTAAAGACAATAGCAAAAATTTCATCAAAATTATTTTTTTTAGGTGAGAATCTAGCAGAAATAGGAGCCCAGGAAACATCGTCGGTGACAGTAGAAACTGTCCAAAAGGTGGCTAAGGGAGCACAAAAGCAGGGTCCCATCCTCCCGCACTTCAAGTCGGATGCCACTAAAGTTACCAGCAAGGGCATGGGACTGAAGAAGGCGTATCTGAACAAGCACAATCAGTTTACTGTGCACGCTGGTGACGCTGGTATGTAGAAATATTTTTTTCCAACTTTACTTTTTTCTCGCATAGGGAGGGAGAATCTAGTGTCAGATACTCCATTTTCCAGTTTTGAGACATTACGTGTTGAGTGGCGGAATTCAAAGTCGCATCTTATTTATTAGAGAGGGACAAGTCAAAATCAAGGTCAAATAATTTTTTTGAATGTTAAATAATTTGTCATCGGTTCGCCAAAGGTAATATCTCAGACCTGTTAAGAACAGGCGCGGCGCCAGAAACTCAGCAGGACTTTTTTAACATCAATTATTGACACATTCATACTTAATTAATTAGTGACAATGATACTTTTGAAACGGAGTTTAAAGAAATCTTAGGGGAACCTAGTGTTAAGACAGTTCCTTTCTCTCTTTTTATTGTAAATAGGCGTACATTTGTCCGCTATCTCACCTAAGTGACGATGAGATCGATGGTGGGGCATGCTTACCTAGATAATGCCTATTCACTCTTTCCTTGAAATGGGCCAAATTATACTACCGGATTCTAGAGACATTGCGTGATGAGTGGCGAAACTCAAAGCATTGCGCGAAAATAATAAATATTTCTTCGAGTGGGAATGAATTCACACTTGTGCTTCTGCGCCACGGCTGTCCAAGTTAATTTAATGCTTTTTCTTCACAGGCAATAATATCCTTTACGTCGGCATCTACGGACCCAAGGGGCCCTGCGACGAAGTGCAACTCAAACACAAAGGCAAAAACAACTATGAATGCTGGTATGTGGTCCGGGACAGGGGGGAGTACATCGTCATCGTCAAGTGGGGAGACGACCACATCCCCGGATCTCCTTACAAAGTTGAAGTCTAAAACTATTGAGTAATCGGAGTATTTATGTCTGAATTAGTATCCAAAACAAAGTTTGTGTGTACTTTATTTTTTTTATTTAAAAATTTTTATCTCTTGGATTTGGATTTCGATTATTATCTGTTTCGAAATTGATCTCTTGTATATCTATTTTTTTATCATCTGTGTTTCATAAATGTGTTGTTTTTCCATATTGTGGCGTTTGTCATTTTTTGATAGCATTTCGAAATTTCCTTTTTTTTTTAAATATGTTCTAGTCATTTTTTTGGAATTTTATATGATTCTCGTTTAGTATTTAGGGCGACTAAATGACAATACATATAAAGTATTACATTCAAAATATTCCCTTTTATTTTTAAGTATAGGATAAGATGTAATTTATTTACCAAAAGATTTATGCGGATTTTCAAATATTTTGTAGATCTAGACTTAGATCCTAGACCTCTAATCTGGACCTAATTCTAGATTTTGTATCTTTTTTATGTATTTTATAAATAAAAAATCGTATTAAGAGATACGCATTCGCATATCTTTGGATGAAGGCGAATCACACACTTTAGATTTTTTTTCCGTTAATATTACTAACTTCTACCCCGAAAATCTACGTCTATTATTCGCTTTATGCTTAACATAAATTACATCTTGTATTGTTTTTAAGTATTATATAATCTGCTTTCTAATTTGAATGGTTTGTGTATGAATTCTACCTACGTAGGTATAATTGACCCATTTATTGTAAATACCTATTTTAAGTACCTATTCAATAATATATTTGCGACTGTTTACTAAATAAAAACGAGGAAAGTTTAAAAATTGTTTTTCATTTATAACCAACTAGTTTTTGCTCTTTCAATTAACTAAGAGTTGTGTCATGACACACAGGATAAGATTTAAGTACGCTATGCAGCTTACAGCACTTCTAAATAAATTACCCAACACAAAAATACATACACTCGCTTGTGGGTTCGATTCCACACGGCGGAATGAAATATCTAGTATTTTCATTGAAACAAAGTAATTTGAACTTTAGCCTATAGAGATTAAACTTTTTTACATATCTGGTTTGCTGATTTGTTCTTGTGCTGGTAACCTAATAGAGATGAATAAGTAAGGGTATGGGGATAGGGTAGACGTAAATAAAAATGAAATAATTCTTGGCATAGTTGTAATTATTTTTATTCAATTTTAAGTAACAAAAAAGATTCCGACCACTTTCATCTAAAATCTTAAACGGGAACGCTAGACAAAGCGAAACTATCATAAAACGAAATTACTTACAAAAATATGTATTTAATCATAGTAATAAGTTTACACTTAACTAAAAAGAAATCATTACAATATCACATTTCTACTTAAAATAGAGAGATATCGCGATCTTTTTCCTTAAAACCGAAGTTAAAAAAAAATTTTGGATAAATCCTTGGCTCATCACCTATCTATCTACATACATAGCTAACAACCATTCGGAAGAAACAATATTGCCGTTATAAAAACGATATTTATACAAGAACTTAAAATTAGCATTTGGCTAACTTTGTGACGAATGGACAGACGGCGCCGGAGTCCCCTGGGGGGGCTGGCCACAAGTAACCACAACCTATCGTAACCTAATATAAAGATCAATAGTAAATCAATTTAGATGAAAGACTTTCGAAAAATACACCTTCCCCCTACGCTCTATCACATTTTCAACGCTGAATTTCGAATTAAACAAATCAACAATATTCGTATACATCAAATTATTCTAACTCGACTGAGATTATTAAACAATTGATTTATATGCAAAATTATATTATATTGTATGGAAAGTATATATTTGTTTCATGTTTCAATAATAGCAATTACATTGCTTCCTATGGACGCTAAAGTGACGTGAAATCAATTGTCTAATCGCCGTTATCGATAAAAATTAATAACGAAAGTGTCAACTGTTAAGTACATTCAAACTTAATCTGTCTATCACCAAAAAAAATATATTTGACTGACACTTAATGAAATGTTAAGTGGCACTGAAATATTTTTACATTTGTGATGTTTCCATTACCAAATCTTCCTTACGTCTAATATAATTGAGCATAAGCATTTTAGACATAAAAGGACAAAAAAAATATTCTCGATAAACTTCAATTTTTTTCAAAAATGTGTAATTATTTACAAAATATTTACAAAAGTGCGCTTTTATTGATATCGACAGATGAAAAAAAGTAATTTTGGCCACCTCTCGATATTTCATACACATACATAAAGTATTGTACAAATGCAATTAGAAAATGTATTCAGCCTTCAAGATAGAAGTTTATTTATATTTGCGTGTAGCGTATTAAACGCTCTAAATAAAATTTTATTCTATTCTACAAAATATTACATAATGACCATTTGGCGGAGTGGTCACTGTAACTGCATCGATGGTCGCAAAATCAACAATTTTAAGACGTAGTTCTCAAAACTCATATTTTGTATGAAAAATTGCGGAACGATTGAAACATCTATGCAATAAAATTCGAAAATTTATAATTCTAAATAAAATATAGGCATGACACAAACTATAGAGAAATACAATCACAACCTCAAGATTTCTGTAAAGAAATCATCTTCACTAACTTCTATTATAAGTCATTATCAATCCCATATTACCAAAGGTACAAATCTGAAGGAAGACCACATTTTCTAAGACAAAAATTAGAATAACTAATGATCGTAGTAAGAAATAATGAAACATAAAGCTAAGAATTTATTCGACCTAAGTAGGAACTGAGTGCAATTGTGATGGTTAAGAGATCTGATATTTATTAAAATAAAATGCAACAGAAAAAGATGCAGACGGCAATTAAAACTGGGAATTTATATTTTATCGATATTGTAACTTCACTATTGTTGAGGAACTCTGTTTTTCATTAAATATCAATCAACACGCATTATATTTAGATTAGCATACTCCTGTATATCTACTTTTGCTGGTACAATGTTGCATAATTCTGATAAAAAGTGTCTTTAAAAATTATGTCTATTTTTATTTAAAATAATATTTTTAACATTCAGTACTTTTACAATTACAAGTTAAAATGTGATTATATTCACAGTATATTTGAATCTTGAAGAGTGGAGTATTATGCTCGTAAAGCCCTTTCTATTATGCATTTTATATATTTTCTTATAATTTTAAAAGTGACTCATTATTGCTTTAATATCCATTTTAAAGATTAGTTTTCTTAAAGACACAAGTAAAATTGCGCTGTAAATTACTATTATAATATTTGGGTGATCCCTATTAGATCAATATTACTCATTTACAATTAAACCAGATATCGACAGTATCTGTACTTTAATGAAAACTAATCGATAAGCGATAAATTCAAGATTTCCATAAAATTCGAAATCACAATTCATACCCAATATATTTGTTACAACTACTCGCAGATTCAGAATATTATACACAATATCGATATAAGTCTAAAAACATGAACTTCGCACCACTAGTGAACAAACAAACAAATTTTGTATTTCATACATACCACTGTGTTGTAGAGCGAGATTCTAAACATTTTAATAATTTTTCGTTTATAGACTAATAATACCATCATAAGTTCTAAAGTAAGTGCACCTATAGGAAACGGCAAGGGGGTTACTGCTTGTCTTTATGGGCTAGAGAGTGGGGTAGAATGTGCTCAGCGGGAAGTAGGGCCGACGGCTGATGGGCGTAATTCCGAATTTGGTGAAGTGATATCAGTTGGTTGGGGAATGAATTTGGCTGTTGCTTTCCTTGCTGGAAGTGTAACGGGTCATACAAATACGGTCTCGTTGGTAGTGCGCTGTGGTGAGATAGTCCGTTAAGATGGGGAGCCATTGAATTGATTGGAGTGAAGGCAGAGTTCGCAGCAGAAGACACTGGAGGTTGGATGCGATCTTCTTGGCTCTCGTGTTGAGCGAACAAAGCTCTTTGTTGCTGGAGCTGCTGCTCGTGATGATCATCACTTTCTCGTTGTTGATGATAACCTCCTTCATCAGACATGTGGGCCGCTGAGTCCGGGCTTACTTTTGGCCAGTACGGATGGTCAGCAAACGGCGCGGCTGTAGGTGCTGCAGCCGCTAGGGATCTATTGAGCCCGCTCAGTCCCAATGCAGATATTGGCGGCCGTTTATCAGCCCTCTCAGCGTGTTTATTCATATGCTTACTTAAGTACGTCTCTTGAGTGTAGCTTTTGCCGCAGTATTGGCAAATGTGTGTCTTCAGGTGTTTAGATTCTTTGTGTTTCGGAATGTGTTCAAGGAGATCCTTCTCGTGCGTAAAACATTTGTAACATGAATTACATTTGAACGGCTTGTCAGTTTGGTGACAGCGACTATGACTTTGGAGGTTTGATAATTGGGAAAAGGCTTTTGTGCAACCAATTTGAGTGCAGCGATAGGGTTTGTCACCAGTGTGGGTGCGGATGTGCTGCTGCAGATGAGATAGTTGGGTAAACTTGCGCTGGCAGATTTCACAGCGGTAAGGTTTGATGCCCAGATGGATGCGCGAATGTTGTGCCAAGTATGAAGAATTGGCGAAAGCTTTCGGGCACTGAGTGCATCGATACGGCTTAGCTTCACGTAGATGAATCTGTGTATGTAGCTGCAGGTCTGCCTTGGAACCAAACACCTGAAAACAAGAAAAACGCTTAAGTTAGTAAATTGATTTTAATTGCCAAATTATAGTTGCTAGGCGACGATTCGGGGAAACAATTAAATAAAAATTCAGGGACATTTTATTATATTTATTTTATAACATTAACATACATATATTCGTTATCAAACGCGTCGGAAAGTGAATTTTGCCCTTGAACGTCATCCGCAGGTAGCCGGAACTAATTGTGCTTAGTTTAAGCGAAACAAAGTATTTTTTGTTTACTCAAGAAGCCAACGCGGTAATAAAGACAGGATGCCACCTTCACGGAGTTTTTCACGCGCTTTGAATACCTTACTTCCTAACAGTTAATCTTCTGGACAATCCGGGTAATTATATCAAAATGATATTAAACTTGAAGATATTTTAAGATGCAGTCATTAAAATATACATAAATGGCTCATTAGCATATTTAAAGGTAAATAGAAGAACGTAAATTACACATAAGCATTAATTAAATAGAATTATATTTTGTTTATAACCAACGCTGCTAATACTTATCAAGTAACGACTTTGTTTATTTTAGAATGATGATGCTAAATTGTCTGCAAGCACCTATCCAGGCACCACGCGTGCCAAGTGCCTACATAATAGAACGGCGGCACTCTTCGCACATTCAAAAGGCTGTTTCGGTACCGCATAGATACTCATTGTGATATTCCAAATTAGTTTCTGAGCTGAAACTGGCATGTCATCTTACCGACACGTTTTACTCGCTGTCCAACAATGAGACCGAGGGCCACGTTCCTCCGGGCACCGGAATCTATAGACGAAACACGACTCAATTTTAACTCTTCTATCAAATTTTTTAGGCATAATCAATGCGATACTGATCTTGACTCGAGGCAAATAGAGTTCAAATTACGTCATCAACCAATGATTTATATTGTTGAAAACCGCTTAATAATGAATCCAATTTAAAGCCTCCGTGATGGCGAAATCCGTTTAAACAACATTGGTCTTTGATCCTGCGTCGATAGAGACGACTGTCGTGGTCCACTGCACGCTGGGGCCGCAGCTATGACGTTCGCCAGCGTTATAGGATTCGGTAGCACGTTGCATGACTTGTAAGAATACGCAAACACGAACGCGATTGGTCACAGCCCGAACATAATTAAAGTTTGGAGCACTACTTAATGGCATGAGGCTGGAAATTCGAGGTGGTGGCTGACTTTTAATAGGACTTCGTGAAGGATTGATTCACCGGTGAGGAATCTGTGTTAAATTGATGTATTGTAGAGGCTCCTTCCGCTCGTCTGAAATAGCTAATGCTACTTAAATTTCTCATTCACAAGTAATAATTTCGTTATATTACTTCACCGAGTAAAGATGTTCTAAATTATTATCAGCAAAAAATGTTGGTATAACAAAAAAGCGGCGAGCAAATCGTGCAATTTGTATAACTAATGGCATTAATGATTTATAGACACATCGGAACACTTAATTGAAATTGTTACTTGAAAAAACACATGAAAAAGTATCCAAAAAACTGAGAAGAAACAAAAACTCTGTTGAATAAAACAGTGTCAAATTAAAGTGTGCTTCTTATTTAAAAATAAATCAACATAGTGAAGATGGACTATTTATATAAATATTAACAAAAAACTTATTCGTTTTAAACTGAATTCCGCATAGGTATGGCCACTCGGTTGCTTACGTATCGCCAAATTACAAAACTACGCGTTTTTGTCTTCTTATTAAAGCGAGGAATATGAAATTAATTAATACCCTTAAACGGATTGCATATCTTGCGGGAACCTGGGAACCTAGTGTTAAGACTGTTCACCTCATCGGATTCTGGAGGCATTGAGTTTTGATTGGTGGAACTCCACAACGCGATTTGTCTTTTTATCAGAGCGATGAAAACAAAAATATTATAAGTTCCTCACATGGGATTCGAACCAATACCATCGCGTTTACAGATAGACGCTTTATGATCCTAACTAAAAACAAGAAAACACCATAACCGGTTACTTTTTTAAATAATTTAATTTATTTCAAACTGAAACAAATTTAAATCAAACAATAATATATATTGCAACGTTATCTACACCATACAATCATTCCGAGGGTAGCAGTAAGCACACCATGACGCACTAATCTGGGATGATATAAAGTTTTGATTTGGAGGAGAGATAGCTCCCCCCTCCCCCCAAGGAGGAGGGTCAACGGATTACTGCGCTTATTAAGGGCCGGTCATTCATTATGACATATTTTAGAGTGACCCCTCTCGCTCTGGTTGGGAAAAATTACAACTCCTCAGTATATGTGACAAGTTTATCTGTAGATTTTGTTTTGACGTTTTGTAGAAACTCATGGGTTATTTTATAAATTAGTCTTTGTTTTGGGTTTTGTTTAAATTTTATTCTATTGGTTACTTTAGTTTAGTTCTCTCTTGCCCAAAGACGATTATCATTCCCATTCCTAGCAATAATCTGAGATGCTAATAAAAGAAATAAGTTGTCACAAGCGTATAAGAAATTAGCTTAGCTTGTACCGCCTTAAGTTCCGCCACCCTTTACTATTTAATAAAGATGATGTTTAAAAATATTACAACAACTAACAAAAACTAATTTTAGCATATTTCTTTTTTAGCTATCACAAATTATTAATCGTGCCCATACATTGTCGGTCTGAGGGTTGCTGAGGGATTCCCTCTAACAAGGCTACGGTTTTTGTCGGTTCTAATCTCGAAGAAGCATTGTAACTTTTTAGTATGAAATATCGCAAGCTTACTTTGTTTACTTATATCACAAAAACAATGTTTTCATATAATTTTAAGGACTTTAACAGTCGCCCCTTATTAAAGTGTCTGGAATAGATGACTAATATTGTAGATAAAAAATTTCGAAAATTTTACATGATCTGTCACTTTGTGAAATATTTATGTAACATAATAAAATAAAGTCAGTCAGTGTGTAAAGATATTATTGTTTCTTTGATAAACTGCGGCGTTGAGTTTCGTAATCTAATATACGAGTATAATGTGTGTAAATATGGAAAAAGTGGGGGAAAAAAATTGGTGTTCTGCCTATCGTTAGTGAGTAAATAATTGTTTCATTAATTCTTATTTCCTATTAAATTTCTATTTACATAAGACATTGCAAATTTAAACCGTAATTAAGAATATGTATGTATGTACATTAGACCTAAGCATGTATGAATATTTTTGTACTATCGCCCTATTTATCGTGAACGAGTTCCTTGGTAATGTTTAATTAAAAGATAGAAGAACTTCATTAAAATAGTAAAGGTAAATAGTAAAAAAAAATAAAAATTTAAATAAATATTTATAGCGATGTGTGGTTGTAGAAACATGATTTCGTGGTATTAATACACCTATCAGATATTTTTAAAAAAATAATACGTTTATGTTGGCGACTCTTAATAAACGACTAACACATCGAAAAATAGGCTATACACATATAGGTTTTAAATATTACAAACTTAAAAGATTCATCTGTATTAAAAAAGATACACCTGTAACTTGGCAGTAATCTTTTAACAAAGGGTAGTTTTCACCCTTAACCCTTTTAGAGCTCAGTAAATGTCATTGTCAGTCTCATGTCTTACATTTCTTCGGCGACTTAAATTTTTATGAGATATTGGGTGTTATGACATTGGAGTGGCGGAACTCAACGCCGCACTTTTACCAGAGCGGAATAGCATAGTAAATGAAATGTAATGGGTTAATCATACGTTTCATACAAATAATAACGATTATCGAATAACCAGTATGTAATATGTTAGCGTGATAGAACCAGGTGCATGGTGTTCACGCGGCAACTAATTATTTACACAATTGACACCTCGGTCGGTGTACGTATGACAACTTAACCGTTGTTCATTTTAAAATGTTACTTGAACTGGTATTAAATTGTTTGCATGGTTTTATATTCTTGATATTTCGGTCAGTCGTGGCGGAGGGTCTGTGTCTGACTGTACGTGATAGGTTGCGGGTTTGATTTCCACTCGAGGAACTTGAATATTTAATCATTTAATTTCTTTATTCTGGTGTCGATGTAAAGCGCAGCGTTAAGTTGCGATATTCAACACGCAATGTCTATAGAATACGGCGGTAAGTGGGGAAGGAAAGCGGAGAGACTTAACACTAAATTCCCTAGCTTATTCTATATATTCTATATATTATTTTAATATAGTAAAAAAATATGTCCTACCTAAATAATGCGGCAGGAAACTAATTTCGTACAAAGGAAATTAATAGATTTGAGTATTTCCAATATGTATACCAAAATGAAGAAATTTCTTGAGCATTCTGCGGAAATATCACAACCGCCACGGGTGTTAGTTGCCAACGGTTGACGTCGAGGTAAATTATAATTTACAGCAAATTTCCACGCCCAAATCCATGACACCTTGAATGCTAATATTAAATGGTTTTTTTTAAACGGGAGCACGATTTCAAACTTTTTTGTACAACTTGGGTGACAAAAGCGGAAAAAACTGTTAGAATTAGAATTGCGTTTTAAAGCCTAAACGATAGGTTCAGAGAGGTTGTTTTCGTTCGTGTAATGATGAAATTTTGTATAGTTCGATTTGGGTCTTGGTCTTTGCTTCTTTACGCCAACGCGTCGAAAATCGTTTCAATAAGTTTTTCTAAAGCACGTGCTGGTTGCCCGCTGAGCAAGAAATTTTAATATTTGCGCGGCTGTTGGTAGGCGAGACGCTTGAGATCACTGACTTAACAGATTTTAATGAAACTTTTAGCTGAAATCTTGAAACTTGGAGTTCATTGATAGTTGTGTTTGTGAATGAATTTATGTAATATTTGGCATTTTTTATATTTTTTACGCTTTACAAAGTAAATCACTTAGTTGCGTAAGATGAAAGAACGTTGACTTTATAAAAGACAGTTAACATATTATTATTAATAATATAGTGAACTTTACACAAAAAATATAATCAAAGAAAACGACTGTCCGCTATAGAGAAATGAATTTTGATATATTTTGAGCCTTATATGCTGTTTTCGGAAAAATAACAGCTTTAAATAAATTATAGTTAAAAAAATCAACACAGAACAACAGGAACAGGGGGTACATCAAAATGATTAACTGGCAACAAGCATTTTATCTGTTTTGGTAAATAAGGAAAATACGTTAAAATAATATGGTAAAAATAAAAAAAGTAAAATCAGTAAAAAGTTTGTTTTTAGAGTAAACATGTCATTCCTATTTCTAGTTATATAACCTTCTAAAGCAACTTAACCTATTTTTTTGTGTAACATTCATTGTTATTTAGGAAATAACATTAAAACTAGTTGCAATGTCAAATAAGTTAATTTAATGTCAATTAAAGCTAACTCTGGCGGCGTGGAAGTAGTTAGGGTTAATGATTGTGATGGCCGTGGGTTCGTTTATTTCTTCACGCTTTGTCCTGCAATATGACTGAATTCAATATTATCGTGTATATACGCACACTTTACTACTATATATTTAACTTTATATAATTTATATATTTTGGTTAAAAAATCTTAATATTAAATACAATATTTGTAAGGGTAAGTCGTTAAGAATTTGACTGAAAGTGGAACTGAGTGTCTTAATACCAGTTCCCCAGGTTCCCTCTGTCTACCCTAAGACGCGCAGTTTACTGTGTGAGGCTAAAAAAAATTGTTGTAGTCAAATAATAAAAATAATTAGTATTTCTATTACATTGCTAAATGAACGCGTGAAATGCGTCCATGATAAATAATATTATAATTCATTTACTACCGCTAGCAACAATCAATGGATGGCTAGTAAAGATCAAATCGGCTTTATAAATCGTTCGAACGGACGATTGACTTAGCATGCATATGTTATAGGACTTTATTTTATTTTTATGTTGGCTAAATCATCTATTGAAATATTATTTGTTCAGTTTTCACCATATTCCATAGAAGAAAAAAGGAAATATTTAATTTTACGAAAATAAACTACTAATATTCATATGAATTAGTAAGTAACTTTCCATCATTTTCAATATAAAACAAAAATATTTTAAATCCAATATGAATCGAACTCAAAACCTTCACATATCAAATAAATCATCTATCCGCGCCACGGTGGCGTCCAAAAGGTTATATAAAAAAAACCACATAAAATGTACGGAATGGTCAGCTGGCGTCGTATAATTATCAAAGATATCTTATTCTTATTCATTATGGCGATCATTTTAAACAAATATATATGCTAATTAGAATGTTTTGGTACGTGTGAAATTGATTTATGTCTTCATATTTGTCCTTCTGTAGGTATTTTTACGTAACTAAGTAGTTTATGTGTATATTTAAAGATAAGAAAATTAAGTTTTTTTAATGGAAATCAAAATCATTAATTAATATTGTCAACTTGCAGGTATGCTATAAGTTGTTTTTTTTTCTTTATACACACAACTTAAAACTTATAAGACTGAAAGGTGGTGGTAGGTTCGATTTCTCCTTGCGAGAATGAATAATTTTCATTTCCTCACTCCGGCGTTGAGTTACTCCACTCAACTCGCAAATTAGAAATCAGAGTTTCTTAATACTCCTAAGTCGCAACATATATAAAGTTGAATATTTCTCAGTCGGGAATAGAACCGACGACATTCATCTTAACATTAAAACAAATTTGTCTTACTAACAACAGTAAAAAATTTCATCATTATAATGAACGAATAAAATTATGAATATTACACAAAAAAATGGGCAATCAGATCGATTCGTTTGGTTTAGTAACTCGATTTCTTGCTATTTACCTAAATTATTCGCTTTTTTACAAGTTGTGTCAATCTTTCACGCATCGTCGCATTTGACATTGGCTTTTTTGTCGCTAAAAGAGGTCGCTAAAATATATTTTTCTATGATATAATAAAACTATTTGGGATAATTCTACGTTTATCTCGACCAATGGACTAGATAATTGAAGGTTATCAATTATGTATATAATATACATCACGCTTTGTCCGACTGTTCATTGATCATTGTGATTCATACATTTTAAAAGAAACTTCTCCCAAGGAGAATTCCTCTTTTTCTATGAAATGCATAATTAAATAAGAAAATATTCGTCTAAATATATTAAAACATGATGTAAAATTACTAATAAAAAACACTTTGATCGGATCGAATGCGCTACCCTCGTAATAACGGTGTAAGAGCTGAACCTCAACATCTGGCCATCAAAAACTGTAGAAAACCATTACAAACACCATACAATATAAGACCAAGCCCATCGTTAGTCCGGTTCCAGGACCCATTAAGATTTCCGCTCGTCGCCGTGAGATGCGCGGGAGCACTACAGCTTATTTTAATAAGACTATAAGTGTTATATACTACTTTTTAGTAATTTAGACCCTATATTATTGTTGATAGAGTTGAAAAATCAATAGTTTTAAGAACACTGGGGCCAAAATCGATCTGCGCCTACGTTATTACAATGTTGATTTAACGCACTCCTCTTTATAGTTCAATCTCCTTTGGTGTTAAAGATAATTGTGGTCTGAATGGAGAGTTGAGATTGTCAAGCAATTTCCTACTTTATTTCGTAGATTTAGAACGTAAAACTGGTGGTTTTCGCAGGAAATTGGACGTCGTACTCATTTTTATAGTGGTTTTGTATAATGGTATTGATTTACAAGTACAGCATCTTAGTTTATTGTTATATTTTGTTTACTAAGTACTACTCTCTTTATACTCTGTAGATGTGTTGAAGTGAAGAACTAAAAGCATGAATATTACAGAATATTCCACCTAAACAAAATGCAAGAAGTTTTTGGTGTTTTATATATGATCATTTTATTATGTAATATTAAAAGTAAAAAAAGGGAAAATAGAAATACTTTTAATACAAACAGCATTTGGCAATATTTGACAACTGTACATTTGTGGTTAAATCCTAAAAACAAGAAACCTAAAGTGAGGCATCAAATAAATGGGTTCCGGCTGAGCTAAGAAACAATTTAAGAAAAAGCTAGAGACTTTCAATTTTTGTACGGAACCCTCGGTGGGCAAGCCCGACTCGCGCTTGCCCGTTTTTTTTCATCACGAATTATACAGGGATATAGCAAAGTAAGAAACCTAGTGAAACACTGTTCTCCACTTGCCGTGTATAATTTTTACATAAATTTCAAGGTGAGTTGGTATTTCTCCGAGTAAGAATCGAACCCACAATCATCGTGCTTATAAACAGACGCTGTCCTTGCGCGCTGTGACAAGTATTTATGTACATATATAAGTATAATACGATTTTTTGTTCCTTATAAATTAAAATTTCAAAAAGATAACTGACGATTAGTACGATTTCCAGATGCAATTAAATGTAATTCTCGAAGACGTGATGAAGTTCCACAAAAGTTTATCGACCGTGTGTCGTGTCGTGTGAATGTGTATATTTATGTATTCTACTTATAGGATCTATAGAATAGGGATAAAAAAATATGAATAGTGATTTAAGCATGTATGAAAGAAATTACAACTTCTTAACTGAATCTTAAGAAAATGGATAAAATATAGTAGTATACTAAAAAGAGTAGTATAAAAAAAAGTTTCAAGACATTGTCTTGGCTACTAATGAGAGTAAGCAAATGAAAATAATTTATATTGAATCATTCCCACGAGTGGAGATCGAAACACTCCGCCACGATGACGCCTACTAGAAAAGGATAATTATCGATTTTAATTAATCAAGTAATATTTAAATTACAGACATTCACGTCAAATGAAATCGTAAACATATTAAACAAATTATACAGTTTTTGCAAAGAGCGAGTACGTGAGGTAATGTCGCAGGTGAACATATAAAGTGCTTTTTATGTAAAAGTTCAAAGAATATTAAACTTTAAAGAATACGTCATATAAATATTTCGTTCAATATTTATTAGCTTTATGTATTAATTACCCTTTTTTTGGTTATATTTTTCAATAATTAATTTTTAAAGGTAAAAAATAAATGTCAATTAAATAAAAACATTGATTTGTGTTAATTGTTCTAGATGGCGCTGTTTTTTGCCATTTCTAAGTAAATTGGCGCCAATACCTCCCCTTACCCTTACCCTGCGACATTCATTTCATTTATAGTTTCATTAAGAGTTGGGTAGTAAAACTTAACACAGCATAAATAAAATAAGTATGGAGTAAAATAACTTTACGCCCGGATATATTAGAGTGGGCAAAGGGTTAAGACACTCTGTTTACCACGTTTTTTCCAGACATTGTATGTTGAATGGTGGAACCCAACTCAAAAAATTAAAATAGCTCATTCCCCTAGTAAGAATCGAATCCGCAACCATCCCCACTCTTAACACAACACTGCTATAAGCGATATACAGCATGAACCTAAATAGTTATTGAGTATTATTTCTCATAAAAGTCACTTTTAAGTGTAAAAAAACTTTTTTACCTAGACCTACGTTTAAATAATATATCAAATTGAATCAAATTGATATGAGCATTTCACCCCTCAATCGGGTATTGGGTCAGCGAGGGTCGGATGACCGTTACGTTAGCATTGTTATGCAAATATAGCACAAATGAAAGTGATAGGGATGCTGCTCTATCGAAAGCACTTATTTGTATTCTAAATTCATTTTTTGTAGTATGAATGAGGATTGCGAGGAGCGGCCTCAAATAAACATCCACTAAATGTGGTTGAATTAATATAAGCCTAAGGATTTACTGTTAGTTAAGGATGTAGTAGTACAGTAGGACAGCGACTGATTTTTAACGAGGTTGTTGTGGATTCAATCACTATTCGGGAGATGGTTCTATTCAATTTTGTAATTTCGCCGCTTTAACAATCACAAAACGGAACCGAGATCTCTTATTTAACTTTAACTTTAAATTCGAGGTAGAAACTGAGCAACGAGGTTCCTTAATTAACTTAATTTCTATGCTATCTCAACGCGAACTAACTGATTTGGCGGGGAAAAAATTAACTTGAAAAAGAATACTATTATTTCGAATTGTAATGTATAACTAACTAACTATACATAAATAAATCCTTAGTTTAAAGATTCTTTATGTTAATATATTCGATCGATTATATAAGATAAATAACAAATATTAGTTGCCAAATATTCAATAGGCACAATATAATTCATCTTACTCTATTGTAAGGACACCCTAAGACTAAACCTGGTCAAAGAATGGACATTGATACAATAAGATGACTTTCCCATAAAACACCCCACAGATGCATATTTGAAAGGAAATATTCACAAAACTAATAAACTAAAATCGATAAATTGCATCAAAATCGATGCAGGAAATGACAATGACGAAGAATCCTCGATTGCGTAAACTGTGTTCCCACGAGGATATGCCAACAATTTTAAAGATTCTTTTTAAAGACACTTAAGTATACATTTTTAAGGGTGATTTTTGTTTAGCTGTGGCCTGTGATATCTCGAGACATATGGGCCGTCACCTGCAGGGTCGTGGGACAGGTCGTCAGCATCCCTCTTATGTTACATCCTGTTCAAATTATACATATTTGCGAGATTCATTCTTGTGAGCTTGTGGGAGTATTCAGCTATTAGACAATAGCTGGGTTGTTTTAGACTCCTTTGTGTCTTCTTAGGCCAATATATTATAATAGTGTTTGAAATATATTATTTCTATACAATACCTAATAAATAATTATTCGTACTCGAAGACTGTGGATTCAAATCTTTCTTAATTATAGAATAGATGATATCTGATATGCTTTGATAAATAGTGTTAAGTTCTGCAACTTTATATAAAAAACTTCGTATAAAAATTTTCGCAACTTCAAAATACATAGGGTTTCCTAGGCACCTGGCAAGCAAATGCCTGAACTTGGTCATATGGTCAGTGGACCACCAAAGATGGTCAATTATATGGGAGAATGGACAATGTTCATGCGTTAATATAGCACATGTTACAGAGATACGGCTTCATATTGACATATTTAGCTTTATTTTGAACTGATTTTTTTTTTCGGACATTAAGCCTCGGCTTATTATTTATTGTTAAGACACTCCGTTCTACACGTACTATTTACTAGATACTGACTATGAGAATTATGTGATAAAACTCAAAGCCGACTTGT
>FAPJ01011141.1:0-10967 GCA_001485985.1 Heliconius ethilla aerotome | reverse complement strand
AAATGTTTTTACATAGATGTCCAAAAGCGTATAGATTCGTTTGACTTTAAAATTTAATAGGAGACGTAAGATCGAAACTACCGCGGCCGAGGAACTAGCTAGTTCCTCTGTATAATCAATTTTACAGGACATGTGTGAAAAATGGACGCTAACAGCTGCAACGGCAACGATATATAACCGGCTAAATGGTAGTATTTATAATTTCTTTGAGACACAAAATCATTTTGGAAAACAAAAGTAATGAAAAGTTTTTAGTAAGAAATTAAGTATTTTTTATTTTTCACGATTTTTCGTTGTTAATACTGATTTATATACATTATAATATGATGGCTATTTCTGAAATTAAAATATTAAAGATCAGAAGCTAAAGTAAAGCATAGTTATGTATAACAATTTAAAAGTATTACCCAGTTTATATATAATTATGAGCAAGATCAATTTCAATTGCCACAACTACTCTACTTGGGACAACAGGCCAACATCACTTACAGTAGTTTTAGATTTTAATGCTGATGCTATACATCTTATTTAATTACAACTATAAACTCTATTAATATCTTATAAATAATTCCATTTAATGGTTACTTTGGAAATAATAAATGCATTTAAGTCATACTTTTTATATTAAAATAACAAAAAAAACACTAATATAATTGTTTTAAATATTAGTCATCTAAATTATTTAACGTAAAAACGCAATAGAGACTGTACTCTGTACATGTAAGAAAGTTGTAGCGAACGTAGCAGCGGTGTACTGTTACTTGTAGCTACGACGTGTTATATGAGTTAACACTAAACGGCTTGCTCCTGCGCCCGCTCTACATTAGCCTGAAAGCCTCCTGGAGGGGGAGGGGGGCTGCGCATTGGCCATTAGCGTGATTAGAGAGCCCGGCGCCACTCGCGAATTCTTCAGGCCTCTCATCTCATAATACTGCCTACATGTTTCATTATTTATGTAAGCTCTGTTTTACTTCAATCTACTCTACCGGTGATTACATTCACAATATATATAAATGTACATTAACATTTTCTTATGCTCGATTGCTTTGAAAAATTGTAATATTAAATTATAATGTATAACACGGAATTAAGTTTATTTCGAAGCTGTGCACAGAGATAGAAGTGCGACTGTAAATACAACGGTTATGAGTTCGATTCCCACTTGGGGGAATAAAATATTTCATAGATTCGCTACCCCTTCTGCATGGGATACAGCGTGAAACTAAAAATATGAATCAGAGTCTAATGTATGAATTACTCTGCAGTAACAAAATAAGACATTTTGCCAATAATTTTAATCTTATAATTCTATTATATTCAGATATTCTTTGATTCAATTTTCAAATTAACAATTTAATTTGTATTTTTACAGATGATGGCGTGTTCGTATTTGAGTACTGCGGGAGTGAAGTCTGAGCGGACAACGGCTGGATGTTGGACTCCGCCATACTCCTTGCCGGACCCCGAGATCAGCAGCGTGTCGTCGTACATCCGATCGCTGGCACCGGTGGGGCCTCGCGCCCCTGCGCCTGCACCCGCGGAGCCCGCACTCGACCTGACGACGACCCCCAAGCCTCGCGCCCAGACCTCCAGTGACGATGACTCAGAGTGACAGTGTTGTGCGACAGACTATCGAACTAATCACCGGCTGTTGATTATTACTCGCGGCAAATCTACTTAATTAGTCTCCACGAATGTGCGGTCAGTAATAATTCGCGAGCCCTTGTTGTGTTATTCCGGTGCACCCGCCGTCGTAGCGTACCCGTGCGCACCGCTATATGACTATAGGAGGCGAGGTTCTATACAGCGCGCCGTACGACTACGCTGGCTGTTGTACCCACTAAATATTTAATTTCGGTTGTGAAAATGGCAATTTATGTAAAATTTAACTCGCTGCTATGTAAATTTCCTTACAATTCTGAATACTTTAAAGAGTTAATGTGAATGAGATGTGTTAAACACAAGTGCGTTTTCTATTTATGAAGTGATAATGAAATGTAAATGAGAAACTTAAATTGCATATCTTAATCAATTACGAGATTTAATAAAGTAATGTTAGAGCTCCTTACAAAGAATAATTAAGTGGCAAACGAAATAGTATAGCGGGACAGGGATTCTATCGATTTTTCCCCATTAGAGCACTTATATATCACGAAAAATCTACAATCAACTTCGTGTATTCTTAACTGATATTCTATTATTTAATATAAAATACTCTTATAATTTGACTGGCAGTTTTTATATTCCAAACACAACGTCAAACATTAACAATAACAAGGATCAAATCTAGAACAAATTTTATACATTTTTACTTTATGAAAATGCAAATCACAAATACATATAAACAAATATGTATGAAGGACAGAAAAACAACAAAATTATAGTGTAATCTCGCTTTTGTACTATTATCACCTGTATTTTGATACCGATAATAACAAATAACTACAAATTCTTGCCAATACGTACCTATTACGATATAACGTTATTTAATTCTACAAAATTTTTAGCACGCATGCTCTGTGATTTGCAAACTTTGTAAATATCTCGATTAATTGTTATTTCGTTTATAATGGACGAGACGAGCTGTTACTTACCTTCTAATAGCCCGTTATCAGTCGTCGGTAATCAGTTGAATTGTATATATTAGCCTAAAATATTAAAGTAAGTAGACACTTGTACCTAAAGTTTAGGCGCAATCTTAGCAATAATTTTGATGCCAACGTCTTCGAAGTTTATAACTCTGGCTAATTATGTCTATCATCTATGTATATACTCTACATGTTCTATCATATGATAATAATGAATTAAATGTATGTACACACTATCGGCTTCTAGATTATGAATGTTTACTTTAAGACTCGCTTCCTTTAGCAGACGTTTATAAGACGAGTTTATTCCAATAAAATATATATATATACCTACTTGATTTCAAGATTGAGATAAATTATATCTGTGAACTTTACAATATCACAAATGGAATACTGACAAATAAACTATTAAGTTTTACTTTTTAAAATAAACTCGAAAATATTTGACCCCAAATGAATTGTTAATTTTAACCCAAAAACATCGATTTATAAAATAGTAAATTAGAATTACCGTAGCATAATCTAGAAGCCGATAAGAATATGTAAGTAATCTTAAACGCTAACATTCCTTTCCTTAATAAATTAGGTAAGGCAATTTTTCCATTTTTTAAATTATCTTCCATAAATATCAATGTTATATGTAACGACATTAAATATGTCGTTGATATGCAAATTAATTATCGATATTAATACAAAATATCTTTAATTATTATCATAGTAGTGTAATTATATATTTTAAATGATTGTATGGCGTTCAATTAAAAACAAATGTTAGCGTTTAGTGAATCTTGCCATCTATCCGTGTATTTGATTACTAGACAGTGTTCAGACGGCTTGAAATATTTGGACCTTCGGAACTGGAAACTCTTTCTATTTTGTATCAATAATATTATATTATTTATAATAGCGCACGTTTATTATAAGTACATTTAATTGGTAAAGAAAATTGGCATCTCATCGACGTGTTCTGGTTGTATGTTCCATTTTTTTAAAAATAAGCCTGTTTTTCTTATTAAATCTGAATATTTATTTAAGATTACTTTTACGCCGCCATAACATGTTAATGTGTGTAGATCCGTATCCATATCCGTAATTTATAAGTAAATAATTGTACCAATTAAGTAATTTATATTTTCTGTCGAGAGCGGTCCGGTTTTCAAAGGCGTCTGACAGTTTTTAGTAAATAACAATTGTGGTGTTACCGTTACTCAAAAAGTAAAACATTACATCCTTATAGCCTAAGATATGGGGACAGGAGAAGAAATTAAATTTTGTAAATTAATCTGATCGTTTTAATTCTTACCCTGCGTTTATTTGAAAAAAAATTATATTATACAAATTGAGCGACGTCGCATTGACTTTTTTTTTTATTTAATTTCTTTATAATTTACACAAACTATTTGAGCACTATAATTATGAAATTAATAAAAATTGCGATTTCAACTAGCTTAACTAAATATGAAATATGTGCGTGCGAACTATTTCTAGTATTTTTTATTATTTGCATGGACATTACAAGGAAAATATTAAACACTACATAGCCATCTGATTGCTTTGGATTCAAATAATATTATCACGTAGGTTTTTTTAATTCATGTTAATTAAGTAATTTAACTTTTTAATTAAAAAAAAATAATTAAAAATAGATGAAGAGGTAAAATAAGAAAATTTAAAAAGTTTTAAAATTGAACGAATATAGAATATATACTAAAAATAACAACAAATAAAATTTTAGCATAAGTATCTTCGAACAGTATTAAATATCCCTTTAACAATGTCGTTATGTGAAGCCTTTACTTTCTCCCCATTACGAGTGACTAAATTGTTTAACTTATTTAATGAAATAAATAATTTTATTGTAATTTAATGCTGAGTTACAGTAATGGTTTATGAAAAAATACGATTTCATTGCATTGAGTTAAGACAGAAGAAACCAGATGGCTACTGTTTAAAATTGCAAATTGAATGATTATGTAAACAAGCCTTTTCGATGTCTTTTTTCCCCGCCTCATGGCGAAATTAGTAGCGGAGTTGTTTAATTAGTATTCAAAAATATTTCGATGTCTGTCGTCTTGACGCAGAAGAAAATGCTGAACGAAATTACTCTTTAAATTAAATACGTAACTCCGCAAAGTATTAAGGGCAGTAAATGAACGCAAAAAAGAATACATTTCACTCACTTAATATTTGAGAAAGAATTTGTTTATTTATAAACGTTAATTAAAATGTGCAATTTGTTGAAGCCTTACTTGCTTCAACTAAAATGTATTAGAATAAAATTTAGTTTTGCTCAAACAGAGAGATAATAATAAAGCGACTATAGTAAAATAATAAATATATAATATAAATAGATTTCCCATAAATAACATGATTTTAAAATATGACAAGTTTGTGCGAAAATGTACATTCGAACGCACTTTACGCATATTGAACACGAGTTTTGGACATAGTGACTACAATTGGATTAACTCATTGTACGCGTATCGTTGGGGAAATCATCGCACCGTAAAAAGTATTTGTCACAATAAATTCACTAGAATAGTTCCAGCCGATTCAATTTTTGACGTAGGTATCTCCGTAGTTCGTTTTTTTTGTTAAAACATCAATCCCAGTAAATCTTGCATACAAGTTGCGCAGAGATTGCGTTCGTATACAGACAGATATTTCAATAGAACTCATTAACCGGCTTCCGATGCCAAAAGCCGCGAGCTTTGTGAGAATCTATACGCCGGCAGGACCAATTACGCAGTCATGCTTCCTTCCTGACGGCCAGCATCAAATATGCACTGGTAGCTGTGGCAGAAAAAATGGTGAAAACAGACGAAAAACGGTGCGAGCCCTGAGTGACGTGTGGACTATGAATGAATGATGGCCATCGAACGCCGGTGACTAATCAATAGCGTCGCCTGCAGGCGATCCTGCAAAATTCACGCAGTAATGGCCAAAAACCAGCCTAAATCTGGGCCTGAGCCGCCGCTAAAATGGAATAGGTATCCACGTAAGTTCTCACGGCTACGAAAAGAAAAAAGTTATGTGCTACAAAAATTGACTAATGACAAATATTCGTATTTATTTTATATTTTACATACGAGTATTTCTCGAATTTTGTGGTTACAACAATAGTAGCATTCAGAGAAATAATGACAAATCTATGTTTTGTTCTTTTTTTTATTTCTCAATAAATATAATATTTAAAACGAAACGTCCGCATGTAACATGTTCCGTCAAGTGGGACTTGAACAAAATTTCATTATAATAAGGAAAATAGATGCGTTTATTTATTGTTAATATTATTTGTCTTTTCGGAAGTGTATGTAAATTATAATTGCATTTTTTTTCTACGTTTATGCTTAAATTTTAACTACTGAAAAAACCTGTGCGCTGTATGAAATTAATTTCATCAATAAAATTTGAGAGAAATAAAATAAGAAACTCCCACTGCAAAAACTCTAACTAGAAAAGTTGGAGACAATTTATTTCTTAATCTAACCTAGATTCAGAGAAGTTTTAATGGGGAATTTTGAATATATTTAGCTACATATAGGTATATGATTTTTATTATGATATTGATTTCATTTTTCTTCCTGAAGTGCTCGGTTTCAAAGGGCAGAGACAACCTAGTGAAGAGTGAGGAAATGAAAATAATTCGTTTAATCGAATGAGAATCGGACCCACAATCATAGGACTTACAGTAGGTAAGACGATGACATACAGATGCCCCGATGCTCAGAATATAGTCATTAAAATTATTTTTTTACTGAATATACAAAAAACCTATGGCAAATAAGTAGGTTGTAATTTGAGAACTCTGGCCTGGAGCGCTCGCTTAACATACATATACTTAGTTTAAGTTAAGGTCGGTCGGACTCACATGTCCACTCTACAACTGGACCAAAAGGTTTCAATGTGTATTTCATTTGTCAGCCACTTTCTTTATATTATTATAAATATTTTAAAATGAAGAAATAGTTTCATAACTTTTCTCTCATTATTTATGCAATTTCAAAGAAAACTTATACGCTGTATATTTCGTTTCTGCATAATATAATTTAATGTTACTTTCTTGAAATATAACGTAAATTGTAAAAAAATTAAAACAAAATTATTTATAATGAAACAAGGTTTGTGGTATTTTTTTTTTCAACTTCACGCTGTAGTTCGCACGAGCAGGCTAGGTAGAGGGAGCCTAGTGTTCAGACACTCCACCCCCCACTTTCCGCCGAATTCTAAGGGCACTTGATGTTGAGTGGTGGAACTCAATACCGCCCTTTTGCGTAGACACCAGAGCGAAGTAATGAAAATATGAAATATTGATCTCAAGTAGGAATCGAACCCAGTTTAACATATTCAGAAATATTTAAAGTAAAAACGCAACTTTTCCGAGCATTGTACGGCAGATATATATTCTTTCATCTCGCTTATTATGATACACTTTAATAATGTCAGCATACATCATTATGCGTACGATGTCCGGCCATGCTAACATGTTAGACTTTAACAAGATATTTTCTAAATAACAACATATTTTGAGAAATAATGACCTACCCTCGTATACTTTATATTGATAGTTATAATAAATAATAATATGGCGTTTCTATTTTATTTAAAATGTAATGAATAAATAATAAAAGACAAAAGACATGTGAGTGTAAGCGCAACAGGTTCTGGGTTCGATTACCACTCGAGGTAATGAAATATTTAATATTTTCAGTTTCGCCACTCATCTTGATGCCTGAATACCTGATGAGCTCATTGCATGCAATGGCTCCAGAATTCGACAGAAAGTGGAGAACGGAAGAATGAATTGAACAGGGTTTCTTAATATTAGGTTCCCAGATTCCGTACTGCCTACCGTGCTCTATGGGGAATAAAGCGTGATGCTAGAAAAAAAGGAATACCTAAAGAAAAAATTGATTAGGTAAATATAGGGACTAGAGTAGCTATGACTAGACTAGTATTTGATAAATTACCGTTAAACGTGGAAATGAATATTAAAAAAACAATCAAATACAGCTTACTTAATCTAATATACGAGTAAGTAACCATAAGCGTTAAGTTAAATTAAAAAAGTTTATTTATTATGATTTGCTGTTGCACTAGATATTATTTGAATAGCGCCGTATAACTTAGAGCAACCAACAAAAACGGTGAACAAACCCACCGTATAGGCGAACTTTTAATAGATCGTTTATTCCGCAATCAAGTTGGTAATAAATTAACGCCATTACTAAATTATACCGACTTCTAGATTAATCTAGAAGTCGGGCCGCAGTCCGCAGCGGCCGCTCTTACATTATTACAGCATTCATTAGAGTTCGCTAATTACTCCTTGCTTTAATGAATAAGCTCTAATGAACCACTTTCTGTTAATTAAAGGCGGCGTGGGGGTGTGCGGGGGAGGTGCGCGGGGGAGTGCCGGGGGGGCCGCGGGTGGTCGGAACTTTTCCTCGGGCTCTGATTGCAAATGTGAATTTGTGTAAGTCTAGAAAGAGTGTTTCCGTTGAAAAGGGGTAATGAGGCGGTCTAGCGGCCGAATTAGTTGCAACTGCAGTATTAATTACGATTCCTAAACTAAACTGAATTGTTTAGCTTTTGTTAATTAATTGCGGTTATTTAAAAAAACATGGTCTTAGTAAAATGAATGAATGTATCGTAATCTGAGAAGAAGATGTCCTTCGAAGAAAGTGTCTAAGAAGTTATGACAATCTTATTCCATACTGACGTGAAATATAAATGAATGTATAATAATATGAAAATCACATCATGTTACAGTTATACGTCTTAATACATCAATTTAAAAGATATTTATTAGATAGCTCTTTTATATAGATTAGATAGATCTTGTAAAATTATTTAAGACCTTTGAACTAAGCTTTTTTAACCGACTTCTATAGGAAAAGGAGGTTATCAATTCGACTGTTTTTTTATGTCTGTTACCTGAGGCAAGGTAAGAGTTTACCTGCGCATATACAGCAATCCATATCTATACTTATAATATCTTTTCCGTATAATTACAATATTCTGACTTACAATAATTATTCGCATATTTTTTTTTATTTTAGCGTCACGCCGTATCCCGCAAACAGCAGGATAGGCATAAGAAACTTAGTGTTACTGTTAAGACACTCCGTTACACATTTACCGCCGAATTCTGGAGCCATTACGTGTTGAGTGAAAATATTAATAAATAATAATAAATTTTCCCGATCGGGATCGGGATCGAACACACAGCCGTCGTGCTACAGTCAAACCCTTGTGGCCCTGCGCCCCGGTGGCCTCTAATTATCTAATTAATAATCCTAACATTAATTTATTGACCGATGATGTCTTAATGTTATTTGCACAGATTATTAACATACATGCAACTGCTTTCATATCGTAACTAAATTAGGCATAAATTAATAATTTTACTGCATCATTATACCTATTTGTGATTGTAATTGGAAAAACGTGTTTTCTTCTTTTAATGTTTATCGTTATTATTCTTTTTCCAGAATTGTAGAATTAAATATATATTTTTTTTATTTTTGTATGATTACACAAATGTATGAACATGATAGAGCTATGCCTTGTTTGATAGGTACTCTAAGTAATCCGTCCTAATTGTTGGTCTAACATAAAAACCGTAATTAAAACTAAAGGTATTCTAAGATCCAACCCAAATAAAAATTAAAGGAATAGGTAGACAGGAAAATATATTTGGATTAAGCGTTCTATAACAACGTAAACTAGAATTCATGACTTGTAATAGAATCCAAATAAAATTACAAAAAAAAAATGTTAAGTAAATATATGCAATGCTACAAAAAAGGACACTGTAGGCACTTACGCTTTAAGACAAATATTAGAAATTAGATGCAGTATTACATATAATAGGTACTTCTGAAACCGATCATTTTTCAATTGCTTTTACTTCCTTTTTTTAAAGGGTTCATTTAAAATTATTATATGCATAATTTTTTTTTATAGGTTAGTGGGTCTTAATTTTAAGATATTACGAAAATGGTACAAACCGCGCTCAACGAATAGTCAATGAGCGTGAAAAACTGAAGGATAATCAGGAGTTAACCAATGTGTGACTATAAAACTGGCTTTCGCTGTGTTTCAATATTAGACATATGTTGTTGTTACTGATATAGTTACGTTCCAAGCGAAAATTATTTTTTAGTGAAAATGTTCGTCCTCTTTGCGGTAAGTTGTTATTTTTGTTTTATTTTAATGAAATTGTAATTTTTTTTTGTAGAATTATCAAAAAGCCCAAAAAGTGTTAAATACATGTAATGTAAAGTAATATTTATTTCATCTTTATAGCTCGCCTCCCTCATCGCCACAGCTTTGGCCGCGCCTTTTGGAGGATATGAAGTGGCGCCAATTGTCGAGAGCTACGTAAGTTTTTGATTATTATAGTTTTAAAAGCACTCTATACTAGAAATAAAACACACACACACTTATCTATAATTTCATTTTTTAGCTTCACGCTGTATCTCGCACATCGTAGGGTAGGAAGAGAAGAGTAGTGGAGAACCTAGTGCTAAGACACTTCGTTTCCATCAAGATACCCAAATTTCCTCCGAATTCTGGAGGAATTGCGTGTTGAGTGGCGGATTTCAACGCTATGCTTCGCCTCGTCCCCAGAGCGAAGAAATAAATATAATAAATATTTCAATTCCCGAGTGGGAATTGAACCCACAATCTTCGCGTTTACGGTCGAATCCTTGTTTTTCTGCGCGACCATGGCATCAATTATAAAATTTCAAATTTTATAAGCTTTCTAGGGTTGATATTTCATTTAAGAACTTTGTGTTTTAGTCTGTGCCACGCTATGAGTTCAACTATGCGGTAAATGATCCCCACACTGGGGACAACAAAGCCCAATCGGAAGTGCGGGAAGGCGACGTGGTAAAGGGCTCATACTCGCTGACCGAACCCGACGGCACCCTGCGCGTCGTCGAGTACACGGCGGACGCGGCGCGGGGCTTCAACGCAATCGTCAAACGCATCGGCCAGGCTGTCCACCCCCAAACTATATCCTATCCTGTCGCTCCAGTCGTTTCCAAACAAATCGTCCAACCAGTCTATGAACAGATTGCTCCCATTGCAGCTTCCGTTGCCCCTATCCTGGATGACGCCTATGCATATTCCGGGGGACTGCTCGAATACGGAGGATACAAAGACGTAGGATTGGGACTGGGATTAGGAAGCCTGTTGTACGGTGGCCTTGACTATGGAAGCTTACACCATTAAATTTGCACCCCTAGACTATGTATTTTCGCACCTGAACGTGTCTATTTGTTTATTTAGACGCGCTCATTGGCGAAAATTATTATAGTTATCATTATAAGATATAATAGCCAAAGAAATAATAAAATTAATTATTTA